>DWQX01001429.1:0-28153 GCA_018245475.1 Pharmacophagus antenor | reverse complement strand
CAGCAGCAGCAGCAGCAGCAGCAGTTATCTAAGAAGAAAAGGGTGTAATTAAGAAGGGTAAAAAGTTAAACACGTTTACATTAAAATCAACGACTATTATATATTATAGAATTGCAATGAAAGCTTGAGCCAAAAAATAGAAAGGATGTAATAGATTTTACGTCAGATACTTTCATCAAGATACTATAACAATTTAAAAGTCAGATTTGTTAGTAGTAACCATAAATGACACATTGTATTTATTTTATTAGCGGAAGCTGTGTTTAATACATCTAAATAGATTTAAGTAATTCAAATATTACACAGCATATAATTTAAATAGAGAAAATATTCATAAACTGATTGCATGGGTATAATTATAGGTGTAATAAAATCACAAACATAAAATCAATTTTGTTGTTATAATAAAGAAGTTGGGTATAAATATAAAACTTGATCACAAAAGACAGATAATATAAGTAAAGTTATAAAAAAACACACTTTGCATACAAATTAATTGAAGTAAATCGATCTTTTCTTTTTTGTCGCTATAAGGTTGGGTGCAAATTTGTTTTAAATTTTTATGGTACAAAATTTGTGACACTTTTTAACGAAAATAAAAGAATATCAAATACATTTGAACAGAAATGTTACTGTTCATGGACACATATTTTAATACAATTTTTTAAAAGAAAACCTTCAAAATGATTTTAACCTCTAGAATTTCATATAATATGAAACTAATTTCATTTGTCCTTGGTTAATAGATTTTTACGTGGTTCTAAATATAGTAGCTGTTATTTTGTGTATTATTAATGAATCTGTGTAGATTTGAGTCTATAATGATTATTATTTCCACTTATTTAAAGGCTTTCCTTGTTAACTGGATAATCTTTGAATGTTTTGGAATAGCCAATATGTGGCGTTAATAAATCGTTTTACACTAAATCTTTCGCAGTTATCCATATCAAATGAAAATTATTAATTTATATTAATTGTAGATTAAATTTTAAATATTTCGAATGTTTTTTGTTTCATTTGTGCTCCTAAAGGTTATTTCCTTATTTTGTTGTATACCGGCGATTATGTTAGCTTATATATATAGTGAAAATAATTTTTATATTAGCAAAAAAAATGTTGTAAATGCAATCTTTAATATAATTCTTATGTTTATAAACTGCTCAGAAACTACACCGGCGTTAACTTGGTTTTATTTTCTTTAAATTAGTCACATAAAACTGCTGTCATTAGGTTCTGCTTTTATTAGTTCAAAGAGCTTAGTACTAAGCTGCCACATGTTTTGCCCCATATTGTGGCGATGTTGTGTGGCTTCATTATTTGTTTAGAGGTAAGCGTTTATATTTTTTTTGTAGATCTTATTAAGTTAACCATTTGCACTCCGAATCATTGTGGACGTTTGCTACCAGCGTTACTTCGTATCGGAATTGTGCATTTTCATATTTTTTTTTGAACAGTTTACAATGTAGCACAACATACGCTGAAATAAAAAAAATTCCCATTGTCACTAATAAAATTTAATATCCCTCTTGAGACTCGACATCCGAGTGTAAAGGGTTAAAAACTTACTCTTCTCATTATGTCATCGTCATCGTCATATGTCATCATTGAAATATAGCAATTTTAAGCAGATTTTTACGAGTCGAAAAATATATAGATGTAACGGTTTTAGTTTCATCATCTCTCTTTTAAAATAAAATAAGTCATCTTATATCATCTTTAACGTTCAAATTCTATCTATACGTTTGGCAATTATTGAAATATAGAGGCCGTGACCACATAACAAATTACTTACTTATATATTATACTTTGCATCTGCACAAGGTTTTCCCTTGCGCTCCAATTTTACGCTCTAGATAAAGGAAAACTTCTGCTGATAATTTTGGTGCACTTAAGTACTGTTTTGAATGTAATTTGTGTTTAGGGTCAAGGCTTTATTTTAAATTAATCAAATTGTTCACAGTTTGAAATTATTTATTATTATTGAAAACTTAGCTTAATTTATAAATGTACGACAATAAACACTGGCAAGAAAGCACTTTTTTATACAACGATTCCCGACAACCTGGCAAAGAAATGGATGAGAAAAAAATTAAACCGCAGTTTCTCTATGTAGTCTTCTAAATTTTATTAATGTATTTTATAACTTTGTAGACATGATTATTACGTATATGCTGGGCTAATATGTGAATGCGCATATGAACGAACATGTCGAAAGTTTTCGTTTATTAATCTATCTGATTAACCGTTTTAAATTTACTAAAGTCCTAGTAAAATAAACAAATAACACGTTGCCTTTTCTGAAAATACTGTTAATAAAAATAATTAACGTAAAATCCTCTAGTTGCTTTTATTACTGCGATATATTTTATACGAATAATGGACAGCGGCTTCTGAATGTGTAACGTTTTTAACACTAATCGATATAGAGTGAGTGCGAACTCAATGGCTACTGCATCGATTACCGCCGACAGTTTTCGCGCATTATACTCGTTTTATCAGGGTTGTGAAAATTAAAATCAAATCATTTTACAATGAAATTAAATGTCTGAGTTTTTTTTTGTCAACGAACTCAAAGGAAAAGGAACTACTTTTGACAAGTCTTGTCAATGTACATTGGTTAAAAATATATATGAGTTAGTTATTTAAGCGTAATTAGTATAAGTTACTATAAAATTACATTTTGGGTTTTAAAAAAGGCTTTAACAGTTTTTGACTTGATACGATAGATTTTCATGTTTTAATGTACCTCTTGTCCAATATTAATGCCGACTATGGAGTTAGTAAATTAAAAGTAAGGTTGGTGTGTTGAATTGCTTTTACAGAACCCATTGATTTACTGTAGCCTTGTTTTAAGCAGCATTTTCAAAACATCACGTCAAGTGTAACACTTCGCAACGTTAAGTTTAATCGAATTTAAGAATAATAATTGTATTCCAAATTGACTCCAATTTATGACAAGGCTTGGTTCTAGAATATCTTTACATGAAGTCTCCAAATATATACGCTTATCTGTTCGTTTTCACAGGCCGTTTTTTCCCTTCTCAATTTTACTACTGTATTTCTTGATATCAACTTGATATGTCAACTTATCGAAAAACTAAAATAAAAAAACCTATGTCCGGAAAGAAGAATATAGCAAAGATCGATGTGAATCGGAAAGGAACTTTTTATTTGTTTCGATAAATAATAAACATTACTTCAATACTATTATTGAAATAATATAAGAATAACTTATAGTTTCAATAATATAAGAAATATTATTGAAACTATAAGTTTATTAGTTTATATTACATCAAAAATTTAAAATTTAGCTTGTACGATTGGTCAGAGCTGTCGCAGACGGTTTTTATTCGGATATTTTAAGGGTTTAATTGTTAAGAAAGGCCAACCTTATTGAGATTACCTTCGTGTAATATTCACTCGACCTTGCATTTGCTTTGTGGTTTCGTTGCCGTGGGGCGTATACACAGGTCCTTTCATATTATTCGATGAATAAATCATTGACAATGTAACTACATAGGTTGTTCATAATTATGTTAGTTCTTTATCTTTTTCATAGGAAAGTTAGTTCTTTGCAGTCATATAATATTGGAAATGTGCTTAAGTTCTGAATTGATGTAGTCGTAGTTTAAAAACACCATGCTTTCCAGTCCTTCATTGTAATTATTGATTGGCTCGTTGGTGTAATAGTAGTAAGTCCTTTTACATCAGGGGTCGCGGGTTCTATTCCCGCTCAGGACAAACATTTATGTGAAGAACATTTGTGTTTGTTCAGTGTCTGGGTGTTTATCAATATTTTTAAGTATTTATTTAAAATATCTATGTACGAGTAATTAAAAGGTTGCAAATAGCTTTTTAACCGATCGTACTAGAAACAATAATTTATTAATACATAAAAGTATAAAGTTTTCTTTACATTAAAATTATTCAAGGGCAGATACCTTTATGTAGACTGCGGATAAATTAATTAAATAAGAAAAGTAATGTTTCAGCAGGTTAACGAAAAAAAATGTTTATAGAATTTGAACGTTACGATTTATAAAGACAATTTTTAAAACATCATTTGTGAGATATGCAATTAGACACTGTTTATTTCTTGACTATTTTTCAAATAACTAAATATTTTGTTAATTAGTCAAGAACAATTTTTAAACATACGGCATTTAATAGTATATGAAAAACATTGACATTATCATCGTAAGGTGGCAAATAAATATGTTTTTACATGGAGAAAGATTGTTTTTATAAATCATTTTAATAATTTACCAAAAGATGTCGCTCAAGTATATAAATACACATGGTTTAATCAGTTTTCGTGACGACAATTGGTTTTATACATGGACAATGTCTGCAGGGTTCAATTAGTAATATTTAATTTTTAGTTATTGGTTATAGTAATTAATAAAGTAGTAATTGGCAGATTAAAAATTGTGTCCACTATTTATATAATTTCTATATTATTGGAAAGTACTATATCAGTATTTTCAATACGATAAAGAAATGAATCGGAAAAATATATTCCTAATTTTTCTTACATCAAACTAAATTTTTTGTTGCGTGAATTTATGGTTGCTGTATAAGTTAGAAAAGGAAATCATGTTTCATTTCTGGTAACATCGATTTGGTTCGAAATAAACGAAATGCATTTTCCATTTCCGACTCTTCCGGTCTGTATCCACTTCAGTCGTCTGAAAAATTAAATGGTGCGCTTGATTTGTTATCAAATTTATTCTTTTATGTTTGTTTGTCATCCTCGGAGCAACATTTAATAATAATATTTTAAATAACATAATTATTTGTATGTACATTATGTGAGTATGTGTTGTGCCATTTAGTTTATTTAAATTTAATTTTCTTTTCAGGAGCATGAAATTGTCCTTTTTATATATTTTAATTTTACTATATATGTGGGTTTTGTTAAAAGTTTGCGTACTATCTTATTTTATTCTCAAATGGCTGTGTAATAAAACTAAAAGCGTACATGTTTTATTTTGATTAAATAACATTATTTACATTGTTAATGTAACAAACAGATTTTTTTTCTTTTAACAAAATAATGCTTAATCTTTGCTGATAAATCAAATACTTATTGATTAATTATACATATTCTGTCAAACAATGTAACGTTTTTTTACTGCAATTATTTGTTATTAATAAATGTCCTATGTAAAATAATTCGAATAAAAAGCATCCTAAATGTATTCGTTTTTTCAAGGCTGTTTGTGTAAGTTAAAAGGTACGTCTCAGAAATATTATAGATTAAATATTCGAATAAAGTACAATGGCGTTTTAACAAAAAGTAGGTCCTGCGATACATACAAATTTAAGAAAATCAAATTAAAATAATGGATAGGTGTAAGTCATCATCATGTGTACGATGTTCTCCACAGGGTCGAATATTTTTCAATGTGGGTTATATTGCAAATTTTTCTTTTTTAAACAAAAAACAATAATAAACCAATACAGTGATAAAAAATATGGTATAACCGGTAAAAAATTGGTAATAGTTATACTGTATAACAACGAGAGACTTTTGGTAAAATAATGCTTCTATGATGGTTGAAGAGATAAAGTGATTGATCCTATCGTTACCAGCGCCGGATTTAGCCGACATCCATTTGCCGTTTCTTATATTGTAGTGTTATAAAAATTAATTCCTCTTATGGTGCAATCGATTCTGTTATATGCGCCTTTAGAAAACAATTATATTAAAGTGGATTTCTTATTTAGAAACTAAAATAGAAAAGTCAAAAAACATTTAAAAAGAAATCATTACTGAAGCACAATTTAACTGAAACTCAAATATTATTTTTTAAAGGATCGTAACATCAGCTTAAAAATTTTATTTGCAATTTTGTTTATAAAATATTTTACACCGTTATCAGAATGTCACGGAAAAAATCAAAACTCCATTATCTAATGGCTCGACTGATTCTGATGATGAGAATCAAAACAATGTTATATATCACAAAAAGCAAAATCTTTAAATTTGTAACACTTAAATGAAAAAATTCGAATATCAAGTTGTCATCATGCAATGTGCATACTTCGCGGCGTCCTGCCAGGAGCACCACTTCGGACAAATGAATTGCAGTAACAAAAGGGTTAAGGTTGAATAAAAACGCCAACAAAATGACGTTTGTTTTAAATATTATTTCCCATAACAAGCCACTAGACAGGTGGTGTCTTGTGGCCCGGAATCGTGCGATAGACCTTTCTATGCTATTTCTACATCAGTCTGTATTTGAAACTGCGCAAGCATCTCTATGTCAGTAGAATCACATATTTTTCCAAACTTGTGTCTAGACATTATTTGCAGTATTTTTTGTTCGATTTTTTTTCCCTTGTAAAATATATATTTTTTAAATTATTTGTAATAAATCGCATCACATCGTTAAAATTTTTTCACTTAACGGGTATTTATAATTACGAGCCATACTCCGAAACGAATTATGCTTGGGAGTTTCGACTGTAATTCTAAATTTAGAATTTTAAGGATTAACATAATAATTTTATATTCCGTAAACCCAAGAAAAACTTAATTCCTTACAGGTATTACGTAATTATTTATCTCCTGAAAAGTAATTAAAATATATATTACTACGTATATTATCAATTAGTATTTGCTGTCTTATTTTTGGGTAATTAATAAACGTATTTGTTTATTCATTTCACCCGTGTTCATAGTGCGAGGAAGTTGGTAAAGCGGTAAATTTATGCAATTTCCGTAACTAGTTAGAGAAGTCGTTTAATTTTCGCTCTACAGTTTGCTCCCGGATTTTAAACTTTGCTCATTAAAATATGTGCTGTTTAAATAAAGCATTATTATTGGTACATCGAATGTACCTTTCCACTCCAAGTCTTTCGAATGTTTTGAGTATTTTATCTAAATATTTGTACTGTTCACATATTTGACTCAATTAACAGTTCTTGTAACTGTTATACTAAGGAGATTCAGACAGTTTCCTTGTATAATAAAATAACATTTTTCACACATAGTATAGTATCAAGATATGAATGCAAGCAGTACCTGTACTGTGGGTTATCATAGCGTTATATATACATATATATTTAAAACATGCATATTTAAAAAACATGCTTAAATATATATTAACGTCTAGATACAAAAACAAACACAAATGTTTAACACATGAATTTTTTGGTGAGCGGGAATCCAACCGGCAAGTGTATGTCATTAATATTTTTTAATCAGAACCGATAACTCTGGTTACATATCCCTGTCGATGGGCCAATTAAATTAGCTGATGTTGTTGTTTGACTTCTTCGAATATCGGATCGTGTCAAGAAGAAATCTTATTATTATAATTACAACTAAACTTATCTTGTTTGTTATGAATCGCTTTTGATTGATAGAAACACCCATTACTTAATGCTTGAACGTTAATGAAATTCTGTTTTATCTTCTTACTTGAGTTAGAAGGTAGATTAAAAAAGTTTGCTTATTAAAACTTTAACAACAAACTACAAGGCGATGAAGCGTACTTAGTCTAAACTAACTATCCCGTTGATGTTTCCTACACAGCTATTAAGCACTAAATAAAGGACGGTAGAGGAGTTGGTGCCAGTGTAATAAAGAACTAGTTTTTGTTTAAAGACAGACGGTATTTTCGCTCTACTACAAATACAAACGCAGGGACCGCCCAGGCATCTCTATAGAAAATTTCCAACCTTCGGTCACTTAATACGCCTGTAAATGTTATACGCGACGCTTCGCAGCATTGACGGTGCGTAGATTGTTGTGTTTCTGTTTTGTTATTTGATTTTAATATTCAATGTTACTAGAAATTAATAATTTGGATTATCATTTAAACTGTCTATAATTTTTCATTACTTTAACCGGAGTTGATTACTATACTTATGGAAAAACTATCTTTAATGAAGAACACAAAAAGATTTTCTTTTCGTTTTATAAAGTGGCATCATAATCATAACCTATGTTTGTTTTGAAGCTTAATAGACAAAATGTTAATTGATGAAAATCTAAATAAAAACTCTTTTATATTTTAATATGTATGTAATATGAAAAAGTACGTTTTACTTACTTTTGTTGTTGAAATTAATTTGTTTTTATTTTTGTCACAAACACTCACAATAGATATAAATACAATAGATATAATACAATAGATATAATATTTTATTTGATATAAATACGCTAAACGAGAATCAATGATTAAACCTAATATAATCGTAATTTGAACATCTTTCCCAAAATAAAAACAGATACAGGACTGCGCGTGGAAGGGACAGAAGTTACAAGGTTGAATGAGGCTTGTGTATGAATAATATTGTTACATTTGGAGATAAAGGTGAAAGTGGAAAATGATTTAAAAAATAACAGGTGAAATATATGTACTCCTTATAACATATTTAACACAACAATTATACTCAATTTAACTTCAACATTAAATAACAGAAATTAGTGCTCTTTTCAACATCCTTTAAGTATGAAAGTTCGACAGTAATTATTGAAGTCGTGTAAGTCATTCGAATTATATAGTTACAAATTATTATATACTTATTTATTTTATTTTCTATGTAATGTCTATAATAAATTTAGATAATTACAGATTTCATTATTTTTATTCCGATGTAACTTTGATAAACTGTAAAAAGGTAATTTCAACAAGAATAATGCTACAATGTAGACCAAGTCATCTGAATATTTTATCGATCGTAAACGTCTGTACATGTTCTGCTTATTAAGGAAAATAGTGGCTTCTTCAATTACATTGTAAAAATTTTATACGCTTTATACAATGTATGTGAACACTCACATTTTTTTGTAATTTACTTCCTTAATCTAAAACTTAATTACGTGTCTGATGGTGATTGGTTAACTTTCATGTTTATTTAGAACAAAAATAAACCAAATGTACTTTTAATCTGAAAAAAAAAACTATCATTTTAGTCAAGTGTCGTAGTGAGTTACGAAAAGTACTCGATTTTCCTTAACGTTAAAAATAATAACATAAAATCTGTATTAGACAACATAAAGAAATATTAAGATAACAATGTCTGCCGTATTCGATTACTTTACAACGTGTACAATTGATTATTTATTATATTATGTTTGTTTCTTTGTAGGTAGTATATAAGTTATATGAATCGATTTTAAAACTAAAAATATAAAAGAAAAACGGGTCTCGTGTATATTAACCCTATCAGCGATCACAGAGATAGAAAATATTTTTCACGTTTCACCGCGTACAAATGAATCTTCTGTGCAAAAATATCACTAGGTTAGAGGATAAATATTAAGTAGGTAATCTATTAAACTAATAACTAATTTTACATAAATTTTCTAGTTTTATTAATTATAAATCGAAATCACACCGAGTTATAATACTATTGAACTGAGAGCTAAGAGTATTTATACCCGAGTGAAAAACATATTTGCGTAGACCTAAAAGACTTTTTTTTTTAAATTATCTAGAGCTTATCATTTAATAATTATTAATTAAGAGTATTAAAAAGCTTCTTTTAATGGAATATTTATGAATGTAAAATATTATAAAGTGTTCCATCAATCTGTAAAATTGTAAAAATTAAAATTTAATGATAACAAATTTTAAATTACTGCCGAAGTATTAAGATACTTAACTTATTATTAAAAAACAAATAAATAATAATGTCAATACAATTTTTAGATTCAAAATAACTTTAGACGTGTACCAATTCAAAATATCAACCTCCATTTATAAATTAGTACGGTGTAGTGTTTCGATACCGAAATCGCAATTAATATAATTGTTAACATGGTATTAGAACAGAAAATTTACCGATTGATAAATGTACTATCAGTTATATTAGTTTTAATGGAAAAGGCTTTCAAACTTTAGCATTGTTTGATCTGTTCATCTAAAAATGATTAGAATATTGATATATTAATAATATTAAAATTTTTAATGTTTCAGAGTACAGTTTTAGTAGCGTGTGGTTTTTATTAAGGCCTGTAAGGACGGATGATGTTCAATTTGTACACGTCATTAGCAACAACGCCTCATTTTACTTTATATTTAGCACCTTGTTAAGTCAAAGTATTACATTTCATAATTTTTGTGTCCTCTTCAGGTCCTTTATGTTTAGTAAATGGAATGTAATGTACATTACCATTTTAACTGACTGTTTGTAACTTTAACACTGTTTAAATCGATATTGTAGCTAAAAAGGAGACAAATTATTTTTTTTGTTTTGGTTTAAAAATTGTGTAAGTGTGAAACGTGCAATTCGATTACCGTGCAAAGTCCATTCATACTGGTTAATGATAACTAATGTTTCGCCATGTTTATGACAGAGATATGACGTTTTATTTAGTTAACCAATAAGCATTCTGTGCTTGATTTTAAAGCTGTAAATTAACTAATGATTCAATGTAATTTCGTCAACTAATGAACTTCATATCTTATTTCATTTTATTGCAACGTCTAGTTCCATTTCTGTCTTCAATTTTCAATATTTACTATTATAACCGTTTGTTTAGTACGCGTAAATGCCCCTAACTCTATGATTAGAAACTATTATAAAAATAATCTTGTGAACGTATCATGCAAATACTATTTAACAGATTTTATCAATTTACATTACGATATTTTATGATTTAATCCGTAGAGTACTTGATTACAGTAACTATTTAATATATAAGGTTGCTGCTGGCTAAACCTTTTCATATTTATTATATTCACATGTTAATATTGAATTTAAAAGCAAAGTTTGCATGTGCATGAATTTGTAAAATAAATTGTGAATGTATTTGAATATTAAAATTTAGGCCATATACATTATTTGGTATATTATAGGACCAAGTAAATAATATTTTTTTTTGTAAAATTGAACCAAAAGTATATGACTCAATTTCATTTTTTATTCAATGTAGACTCTCGCAATTACTCCCCAGGGAACCGAAGTTGAAATTCGATGTTTTCTCAACAATGGCGCTTTATTAATGGCAGACGAAATTAACTTAGAAAATTACCGAGATTGGGACCTTCATTTAATTTCCTGATAGTTAAATTATTTGATATCATTTATAAGTATGAAAACTTTATTGTAATAATTAGGAATTTTTACTACAATGGAATATATTGATTAATTGAACTATGACGAAATGAATACTATCATGATGTAAATCTTTTATGGTCTGATGAACATTAGGATTGTTTCAAGGTCTAATCCTTCATTTACTGGTGTCCTTCCTTTCGAGTTACAGTTTGCAGTAATAACGTGGCTATATTACTTGAATACGAACTAGAACAAATTACTTTTATCTATTAATTATTTGTACATTGCAATTACGAGTATTCGAAATAGAAAAGAATATAAATCAATTTTTATAATCAGCTGACTACGTCCGTTAGAATAACACCTTGTTTTGATCAATCACATATTTTTAATTATTGCTGTGACAATTGATTGAACAAAGAGCACTATAGATTTTATTAAACGCATTAAGCTGCAACGTTATTTGTTTGAGTGTATAACAAATATATGTGCTCGTATAATGTGTATGTGAACTGCTTTCAACCCTCAAATTTTTTCGTGGAGATTGTTAAGGTAATTTTTAAGACCGATTATATAGTGGTGATAAAAAAAATAGCTATAATACAAATTATATAAACAGTATCTTTATTTTTTTATAACATTTACTTTAAGCAAATGAAAATTATTTTTTAACGATTTTATTTCCTTTACTCTTTTACTGGAAATCCTTACGTAAACTTTAGAATGACACCAAACTAAACTCACATTTATCCATTCACGTAAACTGTCTGAACCAGCTTCGTGTTTCTTAAGGAGATCTTCTTTAATAAAATTTTACCTGCTTGGGCGTTACAGCATAAACCTGAATTTATATCAGATGTTAGTGATTTTGAGTTAGGTGACTTAACGTGTGAGAAAACATTAAGAATTTTACTCGTATTCACACGGAATTCTAAATATCCACTGTTTTATTTTCGGTATTAATTATTGATATATTATAAATGATAGTTGTGGTAGTTAAAAGCATATACGAAATTGATCGAACATGGTAAATGATTGCGCTATCAATATTGCAACTAAAATACCTCCCTAGTGATTTAAATGCTACGGTAGCATTCACAAATCCAATGTCCAATTTGTTGGCATTTTGTCAAAGATTCTCCACTGTTGAACTACTGTTCGATATGTCGCTATACGCTAGCCACGAACAATATGTATGCTTACCTTCATGGATTTTTTTTACTCAAAAATTGTTAGTCAAAATTGTTAAGAGGATTTTATTACACAGCAAATAAACTTTTTGTTTTTATTATTATTATTGTTATATCACTATAGTAATACGCAACAGCAGTATTTTTTTTTTGTAATACGTATTTCGTTCTTCAGTTCACTCTGAATTCAAAATGAAATTTGACGTTATCGCATGTGATAACATGTCATATAACATAATTGTATATTTGCTTGCATGAATACAGTTTTTCGCTTGTGGCGTGAGTGTTATAATGATTAGGAAAATGAACAGTATTACACTATATAAATACAATTACCTAATAAATTTAAAGTATATTTTTAGTCTTTACTATTTCGATTCTTGTAAAGTAACTAACATTATTAAAAGATTATCAGTTTATATTGTAATCGAAATTATATCAAAATATCGTGTATACCGGTGTGTTAATCTTATTATCAACATTTGCGAATCGTTTTAACTGACCCATTTTTATTCGCCACGATAATTATTAATAATAATAGTTTGTAATTAGCTGAGGGAAAAGGAAAAATAAAAATGTAGCTAAGTTATTTTGATTGCTTTCGAGGCGCAGTGGTTTACTGCTTATCATTAACTCTACGGTCCCGGTTTCGATTCCCGAAACAAATGGGTAGTTCAGTTTGAATGCTAGTAGGATTTTTTTGAACTTGCCTGGCAAGCTAGCACTCTCAATGACAATCTACCACCAAAACAGCGTTGCTGTGTTCAGAAAGTAATATAGCGAAATAATTGTGATTGAGCCAGGGTATTGCACGGTTCATCATCCAGAGACTCGTTGTTACTTAACATCATTTGTCAATTAGGTTAAGTGTTAGCCCATAGCCAATAATAAAAATACCTTACTGATTATTAATATACTTAATTTTATGTATTTATACGTACATGGGTACGTATATGTATATGGGTTACGCTTACACATAAAGATGCAAGTGGAGTCTTTAACACAAAGGCATAAAACTGAAACGACGGTTCATATATCCCCTCAGTATCGGCTGTCGAATGATCTCTTAATATTTTACCGAACTCTTGAACAACATAATAGGAGATAGTTTACTGA
The DNA here is from genome assembly GCA_018245475.1 of Pharmacophagus antenor. NCBI lineage: Eukaryota > Metazoa > Arthropoda > Insecta > Lepidoptera > Papilionidae > Pharmacophagus > Pharmacophagus antenor. The sequence continues at coordinate 14,828 of DWQX01001429.1, read as the reverse complement.
CAATAATTTTACATCTTTTACGGTTATGTTATTATAATTAATTGTCTATTAAAAAAAAATTAATGTTCTCACATCCTTTTGAAAATGTCCTCATTCCATTTAATTTTAATTACCAAGTTATTCGCAAGTTTTATCATATCTGGGTCAGAGATATAATAAGGCTCTTGCTTGTGACAAGTTTCGGACCTCGGTGTGGCAACATCCCTCGGGTCTGTCACTCAGTCACGCTCACTGGTCATATTTAAGTAATATGTACCATAGAAAGATATGAACATTATGAAAAAATATAAGGTACTACGAGATAAAAAAAATTGGGTTTGCATTTTATTTAAATATATGAAACATCAGGTAATAATTGAGTCGTGTAAGACGTCTTGAGCTGGAAACGAAGAAACATATTATTACGGCGTCTTTTTCTACGACCATATAGTATTTGTATTAAATAGTGTATAGCTTTAACACTTTCTCAATCAGTACCTAATGGATGTAGGTGATGTGAATGCTAATGGTTCTAAACTGATATCGCTTTTTGGAACTGGTTGTGCATCGATTTTCTTTGGTAGCTAAATGTGAGGTTATTAACTGATTTCAGCTATCACCTTTTTTAAAAGAGTGCAGTGAGCTTTTTCTTATTTTTCGTGTGGTCTCTTTTGATAAAATTATTTTTTTTACTCAATTTATATCTATCTACCAAAAAAAACTAACTTATTTTTACATATTCTGTAAAGTTGGTCTTTATTTTTAATAATTTACGTAGTTATAAGCTTTCCTTACAGCGAAACTTACTCATAAATATGGAAATAATTAATAATGACAGCATCTAATTCTGTGAATCTAAAGTTTAAATAACGCTGAAGCTTACAACACATCAACCTGCTCCGAACCCTCTATAAAGATAGATATGATCTAAACGATGTCTGATAATAGATATGTTTTAATCTAATAGCGTATTAACTTAAATTTTTTTAATACTATGATTGAAACATTTAAATTAAATTTGCAAATAAGTATTAATTTTAAAATGTTCCTAATTCAAAAGATGTTGAAACAATATGTTAACAAAACATTGTTTTATTTTAACAAGCATAATTCGTTCGGGAGTCTTACTCGGAATGTGAAACACTCGTTAAGCGAACTAATGTTATCCATATAAGTAAACGTATAATATGATGACGCGTTTTATGTCGAACAATTAAAAATAAAATTACAAGGGTAATTAAATTCGAGTACAAAAATCTACTAATACACTCTGAACACAAGTTTATAAAAAAATTTGTGATTCTATCGACATGTCCTTAAAGATTATTTTACACAGACTGATGTAGCAATAGGACGTAAAGTTCTATCTCAAGATTCAGGGATTGTACTATCTACGTAGCTTGTTGTTCGAAACGTCGCTCGTTAAGCCAGCTATTATTTTAATTTTATTTGTTAGTTATACGAATAACATGTAATGAGAGGTGGTTCTATTGTACAATTTCCGTATGCAAAATAACAGATAAAACCCGTAATGAAAACAATTTATCTGAATGCAACATAGAGCACGCGGATTTTTAACGATTTCAAAATTTTCCGAGGGAAATGACTTTGAAAGTATGTATAAAAAAGTTAATTAATATTCACAGTCCATAGTTGCGGTTGTTGCAGGCAGTATCTATTACCGTTTTGATCTTTGGAACCCATTTTCGACAGTAATTATTAGTTTCTGCTGGATTACTTTGTATTTTTTCTTATATTATAAAGGTCTCTTTTCATATTTAAATGTATACTTGCTTTTAAAATTGACTTTGGTTATTTTTAACACCTAATTTATTACAATGACTAAATATGTCATGATTTCAGTTCAAGATTTATAGTATCGTCTACCAGGAACATTCCATTTATTAAGTATTTAACTCCCGCAAAAAGGAAAATATCAAAACAGCATTTATAAAAATGCCTGAAACCATAGCATGGTTGAAACCGTAGCATGGCGTTCTTTTTTCCTTGCTCATTTTCTAGTGCTAATTTGTTTTTGTTGCTAAGGAGTAAAGCGTAGTCAATGCAAATAATAAATTAAACTGAGTTGGCGTTGTGCCAAGTAATCATCCTGTGTTAGTAATGAGCACAAGTTGCGGGTTTCTGTAAACATTTTAAAGTTCAGAAAGGAAGTTGAATTCATGCGAAAATGTATTTTTTTTTTGGACGAGCACACAATATTTATAAAATAATCAAAATACTGTACTGTTTTAATAAACGTGGTAAGAAACCGCCTATCACGGTAGGAGGGTTTTATATTAGCTCGTTAATATTTCCATGAGCTTTTTAAATTCTAATGTTTGCATTTCGAAACATTATGTATTAAGTTAACTAAATTTAATGTTAAGTATTTACAAAACTATAAATTAATTAATATAAACTAATAATAAACAAAATAAATACTATAATAAAAAGAAAAGCCCCATGTCATCCCCAACTGGGCAGAGTACCTTGCAAAGTATTATTGGTATTGCCTCGTTGGATGGCAAGGTTTATTCTTTGTGCCAAATAGTTGCCCGCCCTGGGGTCTCGGGTCGTTTCAACTAAAAATTTTAAATGACTGCGTACCTAATTGACACTTCCATATTCGAGATTTTATTAAAAAACGACAGTTTAATTCTAAAGCTCCCGCTTACAGGTCCATTTGAAAAACTGTCCGCGTCTAACTGCATTGCATATTTTATTTAGATCGTTAAAGTTGCGGCAAAATTAAATCACTTTCAAGTTTTTAGAATGATACTGAGTGAGAAATAAATCCAACAATTATTAACTGTTATTTTATAGCGTTATCAAGAAGAACGCTGTATTGCTTTTATTATTATTATTAACTTTCGAGATGCAATATTTAAAAAAAATATATATTGCAAAATTTTTGACTATCTTTTTTAATTTTTATAAAATCTACATTATAATAAAAACTGTAATGTTATTTATATTGTTTTATATTCAAATCTGTTACAATTTTTTTTTATTTGTATTGATAGTTTATCATGGAAATTAAATTGATTAAACCTATTTTTATGTACTATTAAAGTTTTCACACAATAATAAAATTCGTGATCTTTGTTCGTGTTGCAATAAACTTGCATATAGCCACATTTAAAACTTAATTAGAATACGTAGTAGGGTTGTTTAAAAAGGACGTGATAAGGTTTCTTTGAGGTCGGCAACGCACTCGTGATGTAATTGCAAGCGTTCATTGGCTACGGTAATCGCTCACCATCAGGCTGGCCGTTAGCTTGTTTACCATCTTAGTGATATGAAAAAATATCGTACCCGCCTACGACTGACAAATACAAATATGAATTTGTCTGTCGTAGGCGGGTACAGTAAGTAGCGATCTCTTGTTAAGTGTAGTGACATTTTTGATTTTAATAAAAAAATAATTGCTAATTTCTGCTTTGTTTAATCGCAAATACTATAAATAAAAAAACAATCTCAACGTATTTCGGCATTACACGTGACATTCTCAGGAGAGATAACGGGTTCGACAGTACGACGTCGACCAGTCTTGCGATTGTATTTTAGTCATAGTATTTGCGATTCAAGAAAACGAAGATTTATAAATTAAATGTCTGTTTTATCAAGTCATGGAGTTCCAAAAAGTAACGCTTGAATCGATAAATTATGTTGCTAGTTTTCCAATCTTTTTTTCTTTATTTAACACAAGTTACACATGCCCACAATGCTATAATAATATTTAGCCATAAAGTTAATTTTCATCTTTAAATGTGTATTTAATTACGCTGGAGCTTTACAAATATGGATATAGAATGAATTAGCTAAAGAAGATTGATTTTTGCGATCTGTTCTTTAATGAAGGGAATTGACGATCAGCTTTTAATAGGTGAGCCCTCTCGCTTAAATAAACGTTTTACGGTTAAGGGGCACCTTAACAATTTACTTAAAAGCGCGCACCTTTAGATTAGTTCAAAATTGCATTTTAAATTTCAGTAAATTTACCTTGATGTATTTGTGTACTGTATGGAACTTAGTTATTTAAGGTCGCAGGTTCGTCTAATGATAGTAACAATTCTTAAACATAACTTATAGCTTATTTGCTGCATTTCGCATACATATTTTTCGGAATATCTGTTGATATATTTAAAATGCTTTGTTTTTGTTACTGAAAAGTGATTGTGTAATTTTAAGAGATATACTTCATAAACCTTAAATACAAGGGGTAATCAAAAAGTAATGATGAAATCCAAGTTTAATTTAGCCCGGCGTCTAATATTTAACATGGCATTGAATACATTAATCTGATCAAGAGATGGGCCGCAAGAAACACTTCTTGAGGATAATGTTTATGATAACAGTAGTATACTTACAGTAGGTTAGGCGCTCGTTAGCCTGTCGATGGTATCATGTTTGAGTTTGGAGTTCTTGCCCATCTCGGCGGATCACCGGCTGCTAGTCCGACGACAGCGAATGTGTTACCGCGCAGACTATGTCACCTGCTTGGTGACTCAACAGATGCTATTCAAACTTCAGCAGTCATTATCACCTGGAAACAGGATATGTTATTATTCTATTTGTCTTTAACAATGTTGTTAAATTATATTTATTATAATATTGTTCAGGACTTGTACCGATCATGGTGCAAAAAAAATTGTCTATGAAATGTTGGTTATTAATATTTAGACAAACGTAGTGTAAGTTGATGAAATGTTTGAAGAGTTAATTATGATAACTAAATATAAACAAATAGTTTTAGTGGACTTAGCAATTCAATCAATAAGCAGCCGATTACCGCGAGACTCGCAGCTTATTTGAAGTGTTAAAATGAGTTTTAATTAATTCTCTATTATATAAAACCATTGTAATTTCATACAACAATTCCTATATTTCCTTTTTTAGAAAAATAAATTTAAAGCAAAGTTGGCGTAGAGCACGAAAAAAAAAACTGAAAATTCGGAGGCGCGGTAAGTATAGTGAAAATTTTAATAAACGTTGTACAAACAAAATGATGCGTCCCTTAAACCTAGTGTTAAAAATTGATGCATTGGAGAAATAATCAAAATGTTACATTTTATTTTTAATAAGTTCTTTTAAACAATACGATTATTTTATTATAGTTGGCGTCTGAATATCTCATGTAATTGAATTAAACGAATGCGTAAGGGTTTCATGGAGTTTCGCAAATAGCCGGATAGCATTAAATCATTAAATAATTCACTATTTAATGTTAAATCCAATGCCGATAGGTTCACTGCTTTTGATCTAATTGGCAATGGCGGCACCGTCCGCCACATATGTGTAAAAGCCCGCCATACCCCTTTTACCCCTTTAAATATTACGGACGCCTATATACGAGTATACACACTACTCTGCAGTTGTGCGAACTTGGCGATATCTTTAAATAAGATATTTAGACATATGGGGGTGTTAAAATTTAAAACTATTCTGTTCCTAATTTAAAAATTTAAAAGAATATTACTCTCCATATATTAGCGGACAGGAAAATAACCTTACTAAAGACCAATGACTTGTTTATATTATAAATGATATTAAATTAAACCGTATAATATAAGTAATAGTTTTAATTTTTTTTCAGTTATTTTGGCATTCATTTATAATAATATAACGTCAACAGTTACCTTTGATATGCTATATTTATTTAAAAAAAAATGGCCTTGGGACGTATAATATTAGCAAATATTTCATAATGTTAGGTCGTGATTTTGTGAGTGCATAGTTTGAACATTTTAATAAATATTCATAATGCATTCAAATAAATGATATTTCATCATTTTTTTACTTGGTTTTTCATCATTATTTTACGTATAATTTCTTGTAAAGCGGTATTTAGGTGTTTATGTTTGCTATACAGACAGATCGATGGAACTATATTGAAAATGTATTTATTAAACTTTAATATATTTTTCGTATTGAAATACTATTTTGAACGAATAAATTAGGTACAACTAGATGGTAGAAAAAGTGTTTTACAATGATAGATAAAAGGCCACATAAGAGGATAAAATGTGAAGATTGAAACTAACGAGATAATCTTAACACACTAAAACATTTTACTTTCATTTTAAAATAGAAACGACGCTAAAATAATTTTAGTTGATTGAATTTTTTTAATACTTAGTCAAGAATAAACTTTTGTATTGATTAATATAAACTGTTTAAAAGTACTTTACGAGTACATAACAATGAGTGATATTGTACGTTTTATAAACTGAGAATAAATTTGCCAATAGATGATATTTTTCTTTCTTCATGATAGTTTGTCTTCTACCCGATATTTTTTTATCCACAATGAGCTAACGTTTGACATCTTTTTCATATGGTATTAAGTAACAATGACGTAGGTATTGACGCAGATGGTGAAGCGAGCTCGCCTTCTGCTCGACTCTGACTCTCACATTTATGGCTGCCGGAATACAGCAATGCCGTTATATCGAGAGATTGACATGAAGTTGAGGAGCTAGCAACATGAGTTCGAAAATACCCAACCATCACTCAGAGCTTTACACACGGATACAAACTTAGGACTACTTTGATACAAAACCCGCTTGGTAAACCATTGTGTTAAGAAGGTAGTTGATCTTTATCATTCATTCTTTCTTGATTTCGATGACGTTCCTTAATGTCTATTGTAAAAGTATTATATTATGGTTGGTTGTCATGCATAATCTTTAAGCAATATAACATGATTATCACAATATATAAATAACAAGTAGAACTTTTCTCCGTCCAGCATTCGGATGCAAACGTTCAAGCTATCAATTAAATAGGACGTGACTGCAGCAGCGTTCGAATATTGCTCATGCTTTTTGTTACGAAAAGCAAATAAGCAATCAGTCCCGTCCGACAAATTAATTGGAATGTAAAATTTTAATTGTAAAATCTGTATAAAAATTTTCATATATAATGTACAAATGTCATGTCTCTTATGATACACGTTAAATAAATCGTTATAACACAAGCTATGGAAATTTTGTATGAGCAGTTCATATGATGACAAATACAATGGAAAAATCAACTAGTATCTTGGGGATGTTTGAAATAAAAGGGAGTAGGGGTGAATTGGGTATGAGTGTAACAGTGTATATCTCTTAAATTATTGAATGTATGGCCTTTTGAAGGAGATGCTGTTTACGTATCAAAAAAACTCAATAGAATAATAAAATCGATTATTATTCTATTGAGTTTTGTTTTGAAAATAGGTTTTCCATTTTACGTTGATTTTGTTTTTTGTTTATGAGATGGAGGAACGAAAAATATACATATATATAATACATAAATTGTGCCTCATTTCCAAGGGTATGTCGTAACAATGTTAACAAAAAACAATGTTAAGACTAAAGACCATTCTTCGCTTCGCGTGCTCAGCGCTGAAGTTAATAGTATCATTTCGTTTTTATATGCGATCAATTCATAATTGTTACGATTATACCGGGTCTACTCACCCTACCGGTACTGGTTACTGTAGCTGTAATATTTTTATTTGTCTACGAACTTATACCCATCTATCCATGTACTACCATTTTCGAAAATAATTTATTCACTACACCGACGTCGCTTGACGGAGACGGTTTCACGCCAAAAGCGATTTACTAACGCCTTATTTATTTTCAGTTTCTACTCGTTTATTTTCAAGAAAAATCTAGCGAGCTTACTTTAAAGAAATTTTATTTTTCAAAGTGATTATATTATTTATACTCGTAAATAGATTGTCTTTCAGATGGTTATTAGGACAGCTTGATAGAAGTAAAGAGTGAATGAAGCTCTTTACAAAAAGGAGCTGTCTCTTTGTGAAGCTTTAAACATCTTCACGGTAAGTAGTTTCGCTAAGTTGTTATTATTTTCAACTGAAATATCACTTTTTATATTGTTTGCTATAAATAATTAATAAATTATGTTTTAAATTCACTACTTGAGTGTCATCACAATAATCGAATACTAGAATATATGTAGGTAAATGTAAAAACTTTTATGTAACAAATATACATGCACAGGTCATACATTCGTGTTCGTAATCGTTGTATACAAATGGCAGGCTTTAACACTCTCATTTTGGTAACTTCAAACGTTTCAGTTCAGAGATTGTATTTGTTGTAAAATTTGCGTTAAAATTCCTGTAGTACGTAGTTGTGATACTGGTTACCAGTCTGCCTATAGCACTAACTCAAACTGCTTAATACATACGAAATAAATATATAGTATGATTTTTGTATTATATACGTATACGTCATCGTGGCCGGCTACTTTTAATTTACTTCAATTTCATTTATGTTAGATTGTTTATAAGTTTTAGTTCCCATCATTCCTTTAGTAAGGCATGGTTTAGGTTTTTAACTTACGCCATCCAGATTATCGTAATGGCAGTGGTATAGCTCCCCACAAGTTTCTTTATTCGCTTTGTATTTAGGTCATCAGTTCCGGATATAAATCCAGTAACATTTTATTTCACAATTGTTACAATACCTATTAGTTATTATCATAATCGTTAGTCAAATAATAATAATAGTAACTTTCCGAAGACCGTGCATGTGCATTATTGAATTGCTGTTTGAAAGGCGCTATAGCCAGAAAAAATGTTGTTGACGAGTTTTAACATCTTACGTGCCATGATCATAATGCAGTATCACATTTATATCACAAGGTACCTCGATTGTTGTGGGCAGGTGTATGTGTTGCCGCAAAATGAACGTCCTGCACCTCATCTCATTTTGTTTATTATAAAATATATATATTATCTTTGGGTAGATATTTTCTAAAATTTATCATGTCAAAAGATGCTATCTTTGTTCACATCTCTCTTATACCTATAAGTAACGTTCATAAAAAGAGGAATAAAAAATGAATATTTCCATAAGAATTATATGCAATTCAGCATTCGAAATAAAATTTAAATTTCGAACGAAACGTCAACTACTTATAACTTGGCACAGAATTGATATATTAAAAACGAGTTCAGAATCGATATCTATTTATGTATAAATGTAGACGGCAAATGTATGCGACCTAGATCTTTATTGCACACAGAGGTTGTTGTGAAATATTTACATAAAAATATTATTAAAGCGCAACTTCGTGAGGATCACTTCATTACTGTTATAGTTACAGCGGCAGAATAGACATTTTCACTATAGCAATTTAGTTTTTTTTTTCACCCTTTTTATTTTCTTTTTTACTTTGTCATTTAATCAAGCGATGTTTTAATGTATCGTTTTAATATTTTTCGATATTTTAAAACTTTAATAGTCAGTAATCCTCTTTAACTGTATATACTTATTATGAATACGCATTCCATAATTATAAAAAAATAATTAAAGACATGATTTTCGAGTCTTCGAAACTCAACATCAATTAAAACAGCCCGTCCGTCAATTGTTGAACACATCAGACACGAGTTTAAATTAATATGCAGATTTTGACGCGTTATTACATTTACTCGTAACTGCTCAAATTTCGCACGAATTGGAGTATAAAAATTTTATTAAGCATCTATAACGCCAGTAGTCGAGCTCGACACTGTTCTTTTATAATAACTAGAGTATTCATCACTTTTTTTTAATCATTTGCTTACAGTTTTTTTTATAACCCTTTCCTCATATGTGTCTAAAATTTGCCTTTTCCGTGTAACGTATTTAAATCTTACATATTACTTATTTTACATTGGACAATGATATAAGAAATAAATTTTGTTAATATTTCACATATTTGAAACATTTATAAAATGCTAACAAGCAAATATGGACATAAAAATTAATTGCTTATTTGTAGATTCCAGTGCTGCTTGGAGGTAATAAAGCGGGAATCGTACAACACTGGGATTTCACTAAATTCGAATATTTTCCTGGATGTCGGGATGACGGCTGTTTATGTTACAGTATGCATACAAGTGGTGCAATGCGAAATTCAATTATAAATTCATCCATACTGGCGGCTAATATTGTCAGCATTCGGTATGATTTAAACGGAATTTTACGATAAATATTTCATAGAAAGGGGTGAGTCTGATTGTAAATGGCGTCGCTCAACCTTTCAAATAGAGGTGGATTGTTCGTATTTCCGTCACACCACAATACATTAATGCGGCCATTTCCAAATGAATATCAAATATTGTTTCATGGTTAGGTAAGTACTATTAAAATGTATTAATTAAATTCAAATTAGATTACATACGAACGTGCCTCGGTCTATTATCAATTCACCAGTTAAAAGGCTAGCGGTTGAAGATATCGTGTTTGTGATAAGCTTCTGTTTTGAAATATTTCTCTTTATGTATAAGGAATAAATAAAAAAATAGATTAAATATTTTCAATCGAGCATGCATATATTTTTTTTCAAATTTGTAACCTTCAATAGATAACTGGAGCGAGCAATACCTCTATAAGAACGCAAGTCACGTATGACGCATCAAAAATGGAACATTCCATTCAAGTGTTACATTTCATTTTCCATATTGTCTTTGAGAATGTGGTTGAGAAATATGAGAAAATAAATCGTGAAATATTATCCACATCTTGAGAGCGCTCTACGAAGAAGAGCGTGTTACTTAAGGAAATGTTGCACCAGCGTGTTTTCTAAAAGCATCTTCAAAGTGTTCTCTTTTGCGACAACACCTGGATAACATTTGCATCTAATATCCGTAGCGCTTTCGCAACGGTATTGCGACTGGAACGTCAACGGTTTTTCTTATGTAAACAACATATAAGTTTTCATCAAAGTTTTAGGCAACATAATTTTGTCATTTTAAGGGGGAATTATGTACACGAGATTTTCTAATCGAAATATATTTCCCCCATAAATATAATTAATAGTCATTATGAAAGAAATTCTAATCTAATATATTAATATTTATTTTGTAATATTATATCTATCTGATGCATAATATTCTTTTTAAATTATTATGTTTTCATCAATAATGTTTTATAACAATGAATATTATATTATATTATTTTATGAAATCTCTTAGTAACATTATAAACAGTTTAGTTTGACTCGTCGCTTCAAGTTAGTTCAGTCAACTGTTTTGAAAGCGAGCGCCTGAAGCTAAAAGATACTGACACTAAGGTCTTGTGCAAATTAATTAAAACGGAATTCTCTTCGAAGTGCAGTAAAACTCGCAAATTTATAAGTTTATTACTTAGAGCATTACGCTTGCTTAGAACTAATAAAGTAAGAATTTAATATGTATTAGTTGAACATTGTAATACTAATTCACTTTGCACTTAAACAATTAGTTTTTTTTAACTTATTTCGCATTTTTTATTGATTTTTGTTTTTTAAAAAATCCCAAACCGTACTAATTTTACTATATCTTCTTACTTCCTGATCTTAAAGCAAATGTCTGCCATATAAACTACTATATTACATTTTTAAATATATCATGTAGACCTAATAACTTGTCTAACTGAACTATTGATTAGGAATAAAATTAACAATCCTCAAATTAACATATAATAGTGTTAAATTATAATGTTTAACGTAATAATTTATAGTCATTAGAAATGCTATATCACATTACACCAAAATCAGGTTAATACTTTAATCTTCTTTTAATATACAATACCCACGTCTAAGGGCTTTAAATTAATCAAGCGTGAATAACAATGTTGACGCGACGTTATGAAGCATATGAATTTGTATTTGTAGTTGGAAGATTTAACGTCGACTATTCTGTTTATAGGGTGAAATATATTACACCAATGCCAGTATTATGACGACCACCAATGCCAATATTAATACGATTGCGTGAAAATCGATTGGTAATTATGAACGCTCTTATTATATATGGTTTTGACTGGATCGGCTAAATTGTCGGTTTTGTTTCGTCAAACTATTGAAAACTATCAAAAATAAAAATTAAAAATCTTTTTATGATACCCATTGCCTTCGACTAATATACAGTGGTTGCTCGCTAATAGTATGATGCTTGATGACGGTATAAGGATAAGATTATTTAAGTATATGGTAATATTCCTTGTAAAGATTTTTTAATGGTTATAGAGAATACTTACGTGATATATTTGAATTTTGCGTTAAATTTTATATTGCTTAAAACTATGATTTTTATTTTTTCTGTGTGACAGTTATAAAACGTAATATTTCGGTTAACTATGTTTGGTAATACATGGATAGATTAAACTTTAAACAATTAATTAATGTATATTTATCACAAAACTGTTGCTCATAAATTTAAACTGAGCTCAAAGAAATGAGAGGGAGCTGCATCGTGTGTTCGGCTATACATTGACTACAAAAGGCGGCAATGAATTTAGTAGTAAGCAGTAATTACGTATAACCTTCCTAAGCTTTTTATCTATATCACGCTAAGGGTTTAATTTTTGCAAAGATTTCAATTTGTTTCAAAAAATGACGTTTGAAACGACGATAAAATGTTATTTGGATCATCTTTAACAAGCTCCAAACAATATATCTTTTACTGTGTTCATGACAACTAATAATTTATCTACATAATAAATGTACACGTAACTGTCAAACTTTCAGTTACGAAACTTAAACGAAAAAACAGCATTCTGTCAAAAAGATAAAACGATAAACGAGATAACAATATATAAAATGTTTGTCATTTTTAATACTACCTTATTTGAAGCCACCAAATATTGTCTACACTCAAACATTTGAAAACGCAACCGGCGCACAACTTATTCATCTTCCCTGGATTGAGAATTATGTAACGTAGATGTAGGATGATAATATAGTGCTTTCTAGTCCGATAGTTAGAACTCTAGAAGGAGACGTTGAACACGACACCGCACCATTTTCTCGGAATAATCAAATGCCGTCATAGAGTTGAACCTCTTCGTCTTAATGCTGATTTTGAAATGTTATATTACGTAATACGTAGTTCAGACAGATTCATAACTGAAAAATCGTTTGATTTAAATATTTTTTATTGTGAATTTTAAATACCTTTAATAATTGATAGCCAAGTGTAAAAATATAATCTTTGGTTCTCTAAATATCATAAAACTTAGAATATGTAAGGATATTTTATTTTACAAATAGCTTTTACAAATTAGCTTTCTTGGCTAGTGTATAGTCATTGAAAATATATATTTAAGTTCACACTGTAACTACAAATAATACATTTTCGGTATATGCGTATGTTTTTGTATTTCCCATCGTTTAATTGGGACAGCCAATACATTCAATTTATAATTTTAACTATTAGGGGATAGCTAAGAATTTAATTTTATATCTATTATCAATTTATAGGATTTTTTTAGGCCATATCCAGAAATAATTTCACTTTACACTTGGTATCTATTTTTTATCGGTTATGACCTAATACTTGAATTTTATTTTACCTGATGTTAAGTGACAATGAGGTCGTAGATGGGGAAGAGTGGTCGTCCAGAATGTTTCTGGCTCTCTCATTTATGACTGACGTAACACAGCAGCTATTTAGTATTTAAATATAATACAGAAAAACAAATAGAAAAAAAGTCTTAATTTATTCTGAATGTTTTGAAATGTAATTTCTACGAGCGCTACATGTTGTGTTCGTAACACTTATGTAGACGCGCATTTGCTCGTAGCACACATGAGTCGAATCAAATCTCGAGCAAAACGGATCAATCTATAGAATGTCTCGTCTGCTCAATCAAGTGACGGGTTCCGTAGACGTTTACAAAGATACATTTAAAAATAACACATTGCAAAAACTAAGTTCCTTATAGTACAGATGGTTATAAAATTTAATATTAGAAGCATTATTTTATAATTAAATATAACGCATGCTTAAACACTGCACAGTTAATCACTGTTGGTTATTTAATTTTATTCTGTGATTATGTTTATTGGTAATACTATTTGTAGATTTATTTCATCACTTTTAATGTGCAAGCTGTGGTTGCCTTAGATACATTTTACACTTTAAACTAAATTAATATAATTTGCTATATACAAATATACGTGTCTAGTGTAAAAATTCCTGGCTGTCTGTTATTAAATAAATAAATGAGACTACATGTATCATTAACTATTTTTGCGTAGGCTTGCATTCATTCGTAGCTTACAATTTGAGATCATGTTAGGTCATTAATAAAGTTTATACACAACTGCACTGCAACCGAAGTTATATTATGTAAAGAGAAGTATACCACCCATAGTGTTTGTAAGTTTGAGAAACTTTATCAGTATGGCATTTATTTTCAAAATCAGTTTGACTAATAAAAACTGGAAAAAAAATCACTACGGTCATTTCTTTTAGTTTCATGTCACTTTGAATCAAGCTTAAGTATTTTCATACTGTACTAGGTGGTTAGCTTGAAAATTTAATTTTTTTATAGGTATTTCGTTCAAGTAATTTCAATACAAACATTTATTCAAGTCATTATTTTCACATGTCATATCTTCTTTCGAATTTTTTTATAAGACAATCTATATTAACTTATTATCTACCCAAGTGAAAATAAAAAAAAAATATTAACGGTAATACTAACGAATTTTGCATTGCACGATTGTTGAGGTTATAAAAGGTGACTCAAAAGACAGGTCACAATTTAAAAAATCGATAAAAAATTTAACAAGAAGTTTATTAAAACAATGTTTATTATATATTAAAATACACTTTTTAGGAATTTATTTCTTAAAAATGATATCGTCCAATTTATATCGTAAAATTTTCTATGACGGCTCGGCATGTATTGTCCGTGATGGTCACCATTTCGTGACGGATAGTTCATTTTATTTGTGCCAAGGAAGTCGGTTTGTTGGCATAAACTAGATTTGACGTAATCCCACAGGAAAAAATCCATAGTGGTTAAATCGGGATTTCGTGGAGGCCAATTTATGTCACCTCTCCTGGACATCAATTT
>DWQX01001428.1:0-28153 GCA_018245475.1 Pharmacophagus antenor | reverse complement strand
ATAATGGCAATTATTGTAGTTTTTAAATTATTTTATGTTACATAACAAGTTCCCTATTTAATAAGGTAAATAAATAACTTGTAGAGCACTAACTTTTGGAGTTTTATTCAATATTGTAATTTTTTCTAGGTGGTCTCAAACTATTGGCCGGCAGTGTATGTAATGTCTTCGAAAGATATTATTAAAACGACAATGGCACTAGGAGATGCCTCATGGTATTTTTTCATGTACAATTGTCTAAAAATCGACTTCAATTTCTGTCCATTCACGTACTAGATTCGCTGTAATATTTTTTTTTCTATGAAGTATTTTCCTTAATTAATAACCAAATTTGTTACGATTCTACGGATACTTCAATATACAATATGAATATAAATAAAAAAAAATCACATTCGTGAATCCTGAGCAATAAATTGTGACAATTAAAAACGTTAATTAAAACACATAGTTTCTCCCAACAGGGTACCGGCGCGGTCAATTCCGGGTAATATATCACGATATCTGATCCGCCCACCGATTGATTTTCGGAAATCGTCCCTAAATAACTCTCGATTAAGTGATTTACACCTATAACATACGGCCTCTCCGTTTCTCCAACTCACTCATTTTTTTGAAGTATTATTTATTTAGATTTTATTTTTAACTATTACAATTTTTATTTATTATTGATTTGAATGTTATAATAATTTTCTACTTTTTTTTCTACATCGGGCAACATTAAATTTCAATTTCTAAAGATTTTAAGATGACTATTAAACAGAATATGGTGGACCGTATTCGTCCAGAGAGTTTTGACTGTAATATATAACATTAAGAATTTAACAAAGCTATTAACAATATGAATTAATTAAATATTGTTGGTAGCTAACGAATTGAATCTGGAACCTTCGTGTGAAGCAGGCAAGCGGTATGCTGCACTACAGAAATACGTGAATTACTTTTTCATTATTTTATTTAAAAATATTTTATTAGCTGCACGAATCTTTATGTCAAGGTTCAAGCAGTTAACAAATGTATTAATAGTTTTTAGAATGAAAAAAAATTAAAATTATGCGCTTTGATTGCAAATGCATTGCCATTCCCGTAAAAAATACTTTATTAGTGATGATTCAGCTCGTTCACACCGTGAAGACAAACTGTTGCATGCTAATAACAGTCACGTTTACCTTTACATCTATTCTTTAAATAAATTATAGGCTAGTACTTTTTATTAATTTCAACTAATATTAAGTGACAATGAGGCCTTATATGATGAAGCGTGATCGTCAAGAAGACATCTGGCTCTCACATGTGTAATTGCCGAAACGCAGCAAAATGGCATTGTGATCGCAGATTGACAATGACGTAGCTAGACAAGCGGTTACGAAAAAACATTAGCACCACTACTCCTGTAGTGTCCACTACTGCTGTTTTCTGGGAATCTAACCCGGGACCTCCGCGTAACAAGACATGCAGGTAAACCACTGCGCCTCGGAAGCAATCATACCTCATGGTGAGTATTAATATATAGAATTCACCTTTAAACCTTTCCAAATAGCAAAGCCTACATTAAATTCATTTAAAACTTTCTAATAAATTTGACGCTAAAATATAAGCTGTGTAGTTTTGTATATTTGCTTACTTAAAATGGAAAATTCAATAATTCATTGAGCCACAAGATGTGATGCATACGACGCACAGCATCTCCTGAAGATGTCGCATGTAGTGGCGAAACGCCTTTTGTTGGTAATTTAGTCGCATTTGCAATTAAAAGAAGTGGAAATTAACAAAACATGTTTTTATTGGAGCTCAGTTCACTTGGAAACCGTACATTTTTTTCTACCCTGTTTATTAATCAATGTGAACGTATGTCAAGACCACAATCGGTAATGTATAGTGCATTCCGATTAATCCGGTAACGAAGAGATTGTCGATTAAAATTGTTAACGGTATATTTGTATTTCATTTTCATTGAGAATTTTACATTATCATAGCGTATCGTTGTTACAATTTCTTATCGGCTATAGGCTAACACTTGACTCTTATATGTACCTTTGTATACAACTAGTTTTCATATAATAATTATGTTATTTCCTTAATGATGATGCACTCCCTTAGAGAAACAAAGCATATTTTTAATGTAATATAAAGCATAATTTAATATTACAAAAATATCTTTGAATTTTCCAACAATGGTTAATTTTTACGTTGGAGGTACAAATATATTGAAAATTAATTAAAACATAGCTCCCGACGTCAAAGTTTAATGATTTAATGTAGAATTAAATAAATAAATTATTACATCAATAGTTTGTTCTTTTATTAATGGTATCTACAGTACTTTACTCGAACTGTATTTGTGCAAATAAACTATTTAACCTAAAATATGGTTTCAAATACAATAAAACAACAGACCTCTTATTCATGAGTTTTAGTTTTGATGCTAATTGTAGCATGCTTGTTCACATGGTGGATATAATTAAAAAAAAATATCTCGAAAACTCATCGACATAAAAGCAGAGGAGGCGATGAAAATTAAACTGGTTATTAGTTGAAAATTACCGAGAGCTGACGGGATGTTATGTCGCAAGCAATAAAACCCACCCCGGGGACGCAGTGACATCGGTATCCCTGGATGCGACACCGGCGATTCTTTTTTATTTATTTAATAAATGTCGGGGAGCAGGAATGCAATTCACTGGATCGTAAGGTATCATTGTGGCTTATAAACAATTACATACCACCTTTATGACTCTACAAGTCTAGTAATAGCTAGAATATCTTGTTAATTGGCAGAATTATAGAGTTTTGTTGTAATTTATGACTATGTTATTAAAAATGAAACAAATTTTTAGTGATTATTTCATGACGGTTTGTTAAGTATTCCATTTTAACAAGCTTTTATTAGCTTTGTCTGTATCTATCTATGTATAATTGAATCGTGAAACTTGAATTTCACCCACTTAAAGACAAATTGATTTCACTTTTTTTACACCTAAAAGTTATTTTATTTATTACTTGTCGCTATTTTATGTTTCTAGTTTTGAGTTCGAGTGTCTAAAGGCGTTCTAAAGTATTTTCAACTAACAATAAGTTTTACACATCGTCTTCATGATCTCATTATTATATGTAACAATGATATTGAAATATTATTTTCAATTAATAATATTTCGTTACAAAATATTTTTCATACTATTTGTGTAATTAGCTAAAAAAAGAGTACAAAAATTAGTATCAAAAGATCTAGTTATATGTGAGCTTCATCACATATAACTAGATCTTTAATCAAAAACAATTGATTATTCTATTTTTGTACATAAATAGTATATAATATACCCACGACTATGCCCTCGTCAATGCCATGGGTATGAAAGTTTAAATAAAAAAAATTCTACCATAAAAGTCATCGTTAATAATAAAAATATTACTTTAAATTATTCACATACATACAGAGAGCCAGAAAAAAAAATAACTGGTTATTATATTGATCAATACCAAAGTAACTAAAAATATATTAAGTTTTCGGACAAGGTGTTATCAGAGATTTATTGTATGTATAGATTATAAGTTTTGTGTATTCGTCACCACTACTCAAGGTTCCTTTTAATATAATTGTTATTAATTCTGAAAGCGAAACCTAAAAGAACACTGTTAAAATATAGATGTCTACCGATCCCATTAAAAACAGTTCAAATTATGTGTGCAATAATTCTATCTTAAAAAAAATTATTAAGGGTCAAAACATTATTCATGTTTCATTTTTACAATATAAACACGTAGTTTTGCTTAGTTTGTTTTGTACCACGATGGTCCTAAGCCGGTACCATATGAGCAGTACTATTTGGATAACGATGATTTTTTCGGACCACGATACAGCATTGCTGTTTTCCGGCGTCATACATGTGAGCCTGAAATATTCTGAGCGAGAATGCTTCACCATTTACGGCGAAATTGATTTCGTGTTACGTTATTGCTGACAAAAAGCAACTGAACGAGCTTCCGCCTTTTAACAATCATACCTATAATAATCCTTAGTTAGGTTGTTTACAAAGCAACACTAAATTTATCGCTTATGACATACACATATATGACAATTTCATTTTAAATAATTTTACTATCTGTTACGGCGGTAGTTTCTGTTATGGTAATAAGATAGACCTAAGCCTAGTCTACATCCACAGACGTAAAACATTACCAGCAGTAAAATGATTATTCACTTAAACCTGACATATTAGCGAGTGCAGGTGTTAAATAAAGGCCGATATAAGTTTGATTTGATGGCAATTTACATCGTTAAACACCCTATCAACGTCTCAACGATCAAATGAAAACGTTTTATGGATCTTCCGGTCGTCAAGCCTCTAGAAATTACCAGAGACTTTGTAGTTGCAAATATGGAGTTAATAGACGCTGAAAAAGTTTCCTCGCGAATTTAACCATAATTAATAAATATTAAGTAAAAAACTTACAATTGAAAATCTATAATTTTGTCCTATTAATCGTGATGTTCTTCCATTTTTTAAGGTTTAATTGTCTCATTTATGAAATAATATCCTCAAGATTAACAAAAACGTATATTATGTCACACAAATATTAACACAAAACGGACATGGTCATGTGATACGTTAATGAATCCTTACATGGAATCAATTGGGAATTTACGAATAACAAGATTAATTTAGCATTTCACTGGTTTTTGTACTGTTGCATCTTTTTAATTCAATATTATCCATTTTCTGAGAGTTAAACCTTTACCACTTTCAGTTTCGCACAATCTGTGCACGTCGCTATGAAAAAGGGAGGAGTGTGGGCACCGGGGTTACTAAGCCGGTCCTCAGGGGGGTCGGAAATGGGCGTAGGAGGGACGGGGGCGGGTAGCGAGGGCTGCGGCCTTAATTACTGCCGCTTTTATAGTTTTAATGAGTTCATTTTGGACCCGGGCTAACAAGCGGCGTAATACCTATTTAAACCAATTTTGAAATTAATATCATAGTGCTGTCCAGCGACAGTGTCGATTAAAAATAAACATTTGTCTCTTCATTACATCACAATATTTCTTGATTAATGATTAGAGCAATTCGTAAAGTTGACAGTCGAGAAATGAGCTTAAAGTCATAATGCTCGAGGATATTACAGCAATTTTAAATTATCTACTATGGAATAACACCATAAATTTCACCTGATTTTAGTTGACAATGAGGCATATTGGAGCGTGCTCGCTCAGAATACTTTGGTCCTCACATGTATGTCAGCCGGAACACAGCAATGCTGCTATGGCTGCAGGTGGAAATTGAAGATGGTAGCTAGATAACCAAATTCGAATAATTCCTCTCGCCATCCTAACTCCACTAACCGTATGTCTTGGTAATCTAACCCAGTACCTCCATGTCTTGTAACATAGCGGTAAACAATTACGTGACATTTGGATTATTGTACTTTGAGGATTTCATATATGTCTTTATATATTTAGTGTTTCACCTAATTACATCACTACAGAGTTTATCAGCGCCATCCGCCGCCTCGACTATTTTGTCGATATTAATTAAAAAGGGGTCCGTACAAGTTAATATTAAAGAAAATTAAGCAATCTCCGTCGGTTAAGTTCGTAATGAATTTTCATAATATAACGAGAGAACAGTTTAACAGGCTGACTTACAATGTGGTGGGATGGCTGTATTTACTTTTGAAATATTGTAAGTTGGTTATTTGATACTTTTATCATTATTTATGTAGTATATTGCATTTATATATTTAATATCTCCTGGAATTAAAAATATACACATCAAAGTATGTAAAATTTTATATGCATTTTTAAATTTACTTGTGCACTTTAACTTAATAGTAAGATGAAAATTGAATTAATTTATCTACCATTCGTCAAATAATGTTTTTCCTGTAAACTAATTTCGTTCAAGCTTTATTCAGAAATATTTGAGAGAACTTTATTGGTACATTTTACGAATGAAACTAGATTTACATAGTGAGGTCGTCTTTAAAAAATTTCTTCATAATGAATTTGATAATTACCATATTAAAACATTTTTATAATATTAATTAAATGATACGTGCACAATATTTAATGCAAATTGGATCAGTAATAGAAAAGATAATTTTTAAAAAGCACATAAATCCAATAGTTTTTATTATAGCTCTTTTTTTAATAGAGATAGATATTATATTTATAATTAAAAGATTTTATGATTTAAATAAATAAAACACATAATTTATGTGTGAAAACGATAGTAATAATATGTGTATAAGATACTGTAGTAATCGTCCACGTTATATTCGTGTGTATTAAGTAGTTATATAACATTATTTCCCGCCCACAACCTCCCGGCACCCGACTTCCGCCCAGGGATGGGGGGTTCGGGGCCTAATAGCCAAGCAATTATCACCCTATTAAGTAGTTTAGGACCGCCATTGAAGATGATGACCCTGCTGGGAGTCGCTAGATTGTAATATCATGTTTCTACTCGCTGGAAAAGTCAAGTTGCGTTAAACGTGTCAACTTAATGCAAACATGTATCATCATTTTGCATTTATTCACCAAAACAAAAATAGATTTGCTTATTTCTACTTTGTTAAATTGCAAATACTGCGTGTAAAATACAATCTCAACGTGGGGATCCTCAGTAAATATTACGGGTTCGACAACCCGTAAAATCTTCCGAGGATGCAAAGTAACGTTTGATTGAATAAATTATTGGAATTATTTTATTATTTAGAAACTTTAAGGCATAAAATCTTGCCCATAAGATGGGCTTAATGCCAAATGGCATTCTCTGCCAGTCCGCAGCGTTGACCAGAGACGTGAAGGAGATTTAAAGTTAATTAAAATTTTCATATTATAATAGGTTTATTATGTATTATTATGATACATTTAGTTTTCATTCGGTAGATGTAGTTAAACATTGTCATTATAATACACGTTATAGGAAAACAGTTTGTTACAGCAAGTGGCTAAGTGTTATTATGTATATAATTTATCTTATATATAAGAAAGTCAAAAATACCAACTTTGTTCATGTAAATACGTTTTGGTAGTTCTATAAGTATGACTATGACTGCAGTAAATATTTTTCGATTGTTAGCAAATGTTATTTTTCCTTGTTAAATTAATTTTGCTTCCGATATATATTACCGATTTAAACAGAGTGTAGTAGTTGTATGTTATAGCTATCGGATGAACTATGTTAACTGTATGTTAACAGTATAGCGATAATTTACAATTTCTTATTCTTTAATATTAATTATATAAATTAAAAAAAAAGGAAAAGCAACGAAGTAACGTTTATACATTTCACTACAACGAAAGTTAAATTGCGTAAGTTATCGTAATATTCTTTACATAACTTTTTAATAATACCAAAACTGTCAAAAAATATGTAATTTTTATGACGGATATAGTTGTCAACACTTAACTGGTTAAGTCTGTATGGGCTGCGTGAGCTGTTTTATAATTAAAAGTACTTTCCCGAATCCTACAATTGTTATGTAATAACGAGAATTCGAGGTGAGCTATCATGTCTTAATACACAAAATCAATTCTGAACAGAAAACTACAGTAATGCTTGTAAGTACTTTTATTTAACGTCTCCCGCCAGCTTGTTTAGGCGTGGTAATTTTTTTTTTCATATTAACATTAATCATTCACCAAATAGACTTGAAGAATAAAGGATTCATTTGAATACGAATGTCTCTATCTGCATAGCACTTGGATAGCTTTCCCTCTTGGAGTAGAATTTCAAAAAATTAAAACACTCCAATTTAATGTTTTTAGAACGAACGGCTTAAGTTGTGCATTGATATAAAGTCTGTCAGTCAGTCAGTTAATCAGCTGATAAATGATATATCTCCGGTTTGATATTATGACACATAATTTTTTTAATTTTACGTTAACGAAAGTTGTACACAAGAGTAATTTTTTTTATTTAATATTAACTATAAATGCAAGGTTTGAACAATAACTTCTACTGAGTATGGCCTGAAAATTGGAAGGAATTTAATTTTCAAGTTAGCAGAAAAGGAGTGCTTATTTCGTATTAGGTCTTGTAGCTGTATGACAAGATTAAAATTATTTTAGCCGTGTAAGAGTTATGTGACCTTTTGATACGTAAAGGCCTATGCCCATTGTTGTAACTTCATTTGCTACAGCGATCGGCGCTTTCGTTTTGGAATATTGATTTAAAGTGGCTCGTAAGTAGAAATGTAAAGAATTTTTACGATTGGAGCGCGAAAAAAATACAAAAGTCGTGTCGCTTGAACCAGCCGATGCTTGGGCATATTGAATTTATTGCGCCTGTAGGCCAAAGACGACTTAAAGAAACCACAAAGATAAGGAAACGATCTAATTCTTTTTAAACTTTAATAATCTTTGATTATTTTCTAATTCTCGGGGTATGTGTATTATAAAAATAACTTTCACTTTCAGTAATTTTGTCTGCCTCCATGGCACGGTGGTTTACCGCTAGCCTTGTAACGCGGAGATCCTAGATTCAATTCCGAGGCGACACGAGTCAGGATGGTAATATAATTTTTTCTAACTGGCCTTTATAAGTGCATCCCGCACTATTAATCTGCGCATAACAACGTTGCTGTATCCAGATAGTAAACATATTAATGAACACGCTGCACTACTACCTCTTTATCACATAATATGTGAAATTAATTTCAAGTGTTAGTGTTTGTTAATAGAACATAAAAAAACTACGTACACTAATGTAATGTAATATTTTGTAAAGATAATTGGATATTTGCAAGTTAGTTAGATTTTAGGAACGTATCCCAAGCTTTATATGCTTTCTTCGCTTATAAAAGAGCTTTCGACTAATCGCTAAGCAACATCACGAAATAACAACACGTTAAATTTACCTTCCGCACACACGCATCCATTTTGAAGTATACGGCGTCGGATAAATTCGCGCAAATTACTCAACGGGCCGTTATCGGCGTAATAAAGTTAATGTGTTAGTGATTTTTGACCTCGGGGTGCCAATTCAGACGCAATTTGGAGCCAGCGGGGCGCGCGGCGGCTAATGTATCTCGAGCATTACTCTTACGCAGCTGTTTACTGGCCGCCGCTTTCTCGACGACGATAAATGTAGAAATTTAAAAATGGATTCCTTTATTTTTTTATTAAAAAAAAGCAAAATGGTTATTCCACTTACAAGTGATACTTTTTGATGAAGAATGTTTTTGTATTTATATTTATTATATACTATTTTGTATATTTTATACATAATCATGGTCATAGTTTTGAGACACGATACTTCTCGTTTTTCAGTAATTTCACTGCCTACATTCGCCTACGTGGTGCAGTGGTTAACCGCTTGTCTTGTTACGTGAAGGGTTGGACTGTCGGACCACAGGTGTAATGGAGTCTGGATAATGGTAGGATTTTTCAGTGCTAGTCTATCACCAACAAAAAAAAACCAACAGTCCCTTACTAACTGGTACACAGTAATATTTGCAAAATATTGCTCAACGGTATAAAATAAGCGTATTTGTTTTTATATACGTGAAAGGTAAATTTTCTGTCGTCACATGGATATATTAAGTATTGATAGAGCGTCCTTGGAAACAGAAGAGATTTTCCAATTGTTCACTTAAAAAGCGCGAATAACCATTAAAATAAATATACGATTCTAATTAAGCATTTCGAAAAGACATTAAGCCGCAATAATTGTCTTCTTCTGCAGATAATTATTTTTAAAAAATGGAGGGAAAAATGACTTATGGAATTTAGCATTAAAATATATATACGTTTTTTTTTTTATTTCAGGACATATAAAACTTTAAAGTTCACTAATTCGCTAAAAGGTCTAGATTTATCCGTTGCTTAGACACATTCACATCATATTTTTATTTTATTTTTTTAACTTTGAATTAAGGCAATATTGATATTGCCTAATATGAGAATTACCACACTACTGAAGGGTAGTGATGTAGATCGAACAATATTTTATTAACCTCTCATCAATAGACGGATAATAACTGTTTAATGGACACCGATTTATATCCTAGACTCATCGAACTTGATTTACTGTTGCCTTCGTAAGTTTCAAGGCGTTTTAATATTTATAATGTACTTGGTAAGGTAGAAAGTGGTTTAAGGTGGCTGTATAAATAATATTGTAAATAATATAAGAGCGATATCATCGTCATATTTGAATCGCGTGCCATGATTCGGCATATTCTATCAAAGCATCTACGGACCACCAATGAGTCTCTTGAACGGGCCGATCTAGTGTTGCCCCGGTAGATCTTAACGAACAATCGATAATCAGAACTATAAACAACTTTAACTCGTTCCAAATCGGTTGCACACTGTATGTGCATTAGTAATAATAAGGAATCATCAACCGTTTTCGAATAGGTTAACAGGGCTTTTGACTTATGATATTAATTACTGATATATTTTTTATAACACAACAATACTACTATGAATAGTATACATATCCAATACATAATTTGATAATAATAAATTTAATATATTAAAAAGTAATATTACCGGACACAATACGAGAGAATAATGTTATAAAGACCTATTTAATGCAGAAATTCCTGCACTAAATTTTTATTTCAATTAATCGAATTGATAGATATTAATCGATAAGCGTTCGGCACATCACTAGCGCTCACTAAAAAGCATTCCCGAGAGGCACAATCAACACACATTGAATACCTCTTTGTTGTGCCGAGTGATTTATTGATTGCGTCTCTGTCAACACGGCTGGCATTTTACACTAACACTGAATACTTCATTTGATCCGGATTTTTATCGATAATAAAACCTGATCGTGAGTCACATCACTCGTTAAGTGTATTTAGTATACAAATTCTAGCGTGCCGGTACATCTTGAACTCTATATTAGAGTCATTAATGAACAGATTCAAAAGTATTGCAAAAGTATTACTTGATTTCATATCATCTGATATCAATTATTTGCAATTTAATTTTGATTGCATAAGTTTAAGTACCACAGTGCAAGCTTTTAAATCTATCGAATTCGAACCCGCGTGGTTAGCTAGAACCCGCAAGTTCAATCTGCCGCCATAACAGCATTGCTGTGTTCCGTCAGTCATACATGAGAAAAACAAAATTATAGTGGGCCAACACGCTTCATAATTTACGGCTTTGTCACTGAACATCGGGTGATAACGACGTCAAGTGTTAGACTATAACCGAAATAAAAATATTATTTGTCTTTATTTCTATAGATACATATCTACTTTAACTATATTTCCTTTTTAGTTCGCCCAGCACAATAGCTTTCTACGTCCAAGGTTTTCAGGTATATGCACATGCGCTTGTTGTTATATGTTAAGGTACCATTAAAGACTTTCATAAACAACAACAAAAAGTGACGAAGTGCGATGTAATATGGAAATAGCATTACGTCCTATATCACATAAAACGCCAACAAAACAAACGTATGACCACGCTTTTAACGAAGTGAAGGATAATTATTGTATTAAATGTACTCCAATGTGAACAATTTACTATTACTGTTACTCCTGTACAAAATACGGTTATAGATTAGGATACTTATACAACAACACGCAACTCTCGTCGCATTGAGACATAACATGTGTCATCTCGGTGATTTGAGTAGAATAATTTTTGCATACAAAAACTGTATTTAGCGGCAGCACCCATATAAAGCATCTCTGGAACCAAAGATCTGCAATTTTTAGCTTAAAAAACCCTTAATCCGATGAAGCTGTAAAAACCATTATTTTTTCACTTTTCTCCAAACCAAAATGATCAATCGTTTGCTTTTACCTGGTTTAATACGGTTGTCACTGATTCAATTCCCGACGCACATGAGTAATACAGTTTTAATCATAGTATGATTTTTGGAACCCACCCAGCTATCTAATAACAGCATTATTGTGTTCCAGCAGCCATACATGAGAGAGAGCAAGAAATATTCTGGGCCAGCATATTTCATCATCTACAGCTTCATTTTGACTTAACATCAGATGAAATTGTAAATAATTATTAATTGATTACCGATAAATAAAGCAACAAACATCATTCGAATCCAGTTAGAGATCTACATTCAGTAAAAATGTTCTATGTATTAAAAGTTATTTTTACAAAGTACTTAATAAATTTGTCTCTGTATTAAAGCGATGATGGTTACCCAGTGCGTAACGGCTGCTTCCCAGTTATCGATAATTGGCATTATTTACTCCATTACGCTTGTTTCCACACTTTTTACGGGAATACATTACGTATGTCGACCTTTCGACGACCGCACTAAGAGACCATTCTGCAATAATATGTCTCATTTCATGATCGGTTATACTTGATGTTTATTAATGGACGTTTATTTGATGCATTAAGTTTTTTGTCCGCGGTATCTTATCTCCTTAAAAGTTCAAATGGATATAAGTAACAGCGATACATTCCAATCTATTATAAGGGTACGCAATTGATCATATTGTGCGAAATTCGAAAACATAACGTACAATGAAATGCATTATCTTTACTAAATTTTATTAACAGACATATATAGTAAGGTTTGATTTAGCCTTACATTGTTATTTAATAAGGTATTATTTCATGTTATTGTATCCTAATATGATCTCAACATTTTTCTTCTCTTCGAACCTTGAATGAGATGTAACATTGAATTTATTTCTACCTATAATCCAAATTCTAAAATAGCAAATACATTACGTGAAAAGTAACGTATTAATATATCATTTGGAATTCAATATTCCTATACAATATGTACATAAATAAAATCGAGTCATTTCAAAAGAAATACTTTCGGTACGTGAGTTTGAAGCTTAAACTACTAAATGTAAACTATGAATTATCATGTGTTCGTCTTCACCTCCTCCCTTTATTCACTAGACGTCACAGAACTAGCGTCTTTTTGTTAAAAATCGCTCAGCATCATATTGACTGTCTTGAATTATTTAATAAATTTAATATTTCAAGTCTTTCTCGCGCGCACCGTAATCATCATATTTTATTCACAGCTTAGGTAAGCTCACATTATTGACAAAACTTATATTTTATTGGTGCTTACAATTCTTTTAAACATGTAACCATCGATTGCAATAAAGTCGATCTTATTGCCGTAAAAGGTGTTTCGCCTTTAAATTATTAACATCTGTATTCTGTACGAATATGATATTGCAATCAAATTGACTTAAATAGGCGAGCATATTCTTAATAGGCTAAATATGGAAACTTGGACTTGGTTTTCAATTACTTATTTTAACCACATATTTATTATCACTTACCATCACATCTTGGATAATTCTTCTCTTAGTTGTATAAGCAATTGACGACTAAGACCTAGTAGGGTTGTAGATTCATATATATTCTAATATTTATTAATTATGAACCGTTAAATGTTGAAACTTATTTCAACTAGGCGGTACATCCTTGATCTACCCCGACTTTTTATAAAAATCATATTTTACAGACGAGATTGTTCAATATTGTTCTATTTAAATAAAATGTGGCATTAAGCATATTTTTTATGTCACCAATTTTTAAAATATGATTATGACAACTCTTTTTTATATAATATAGAGATATATTAAGCAACAATCGTGAGAGCACTAAACACCTGCCTGCACCAACACGCTGGTGTCTATCTTAACATTTTCAAACGAATCAATCACATTGGGTCTGAAATTTGTCTTGCCGTGAATAGATCACGGACCGGGATATGTTTGGGCTCATTGTAGCGCGGACTGATAATGCGAAAATGATTGACTCCTCATTGTCAATACTTCGTGTGGAACGCAGCGAGCGAAATCCCCATTTTATGGAATAATTTTAATGTGAGCGTAGGCGGGCCCGGTGCAAGGGTAAAGTGCTATAAGTACGAAAATATGTTTTCGTAATTTTATTTTGTAAAATAATTTTGCAAAGCGTAACATTTTGTGTTCCATTTTGAACTATGATTGTTTTCCTGCTTTGTTCTCCACCAAATCTAATTTGATTTTTGTGGTTTTAAACTCACGTATTAGATATGCAGTAATCACTTGCAGTTGTTAATAAAATACTATTGTCACGCCACTTCGTAGTGCCTTCGTAGTTAACTTCTGGGCAGATTGGGCGACTGCATGGAATCTAGGGCAGAGACATCCAATTGTGAACTATCCTAGGTTAGTGTCGTGTATCATGACTTTTGACGATTCTATAAAAAATCCTATCCATTAGTTACAACTAAGTTTTATGGAAGATATTTTGATGATTTTAAACAGTGTTAGTTAAAAAATGCTCGCTTAGAAAACTTCGGCTCTCACATAAATAATTTTCGGAACAGAGCAACGTTGCAATGGCAGCAAGTTGACATTGACGTTAGTAGCTACCCAGGTGGATTCGGTAAAAATTACCACCAATTTTATTATTCAGCCTTGGTAAAGAACATGGAGTACGTTATAAAACAACCGATAAACTACTACGCCACGGAAGCAGTCAACGATGAGATGTTCATGTTTTTAAAAAAATATCAAAAATCGTTCTTAGCACCATTGTCCGTAGAACTGGAAAATGACAAAAGAGGTGATGCTTATTGTTTACAAGTGAAACCCGTGTTTGTCCCAGTGACAAGTCGCACCGGCCACGGGTGGGTGGGCCACAATGCCCCAATCATCGAACAATGCGCATCGCAAACTGGCAGACACCAACATTCTAAATTTAGACATAACAAAAATCCAACAAATTTAGCAGAAACTTTTAACAGGGCGATCTACGACATGTCGAATTCAAAGCCACTGGTGGGCCAAAAGCATGCAGACCGAATCAAAACCCACCATAACTGTAGTACATGTTTAGGGTAACCCATAAATGTTTAATATTACAAAAATAAATAAAAAATCATGTATACCGTATTATTACCTAGTTCATAACTATACAATAAAACGACAGTGCTGGGTTCCGGCAACCATAACTGTGAGATCCAGAATATTCAGCGCATGCGCGCTTCATCTGCGGCCTTATTGTCACTTGATAGCACACAGGTGAAGTATGCTTGTTGCCGATAAATAAAATCTTATCTTCAATAGTACATTGAAGCACCATATAGATTTATTCGATTTCCTAGCTAAATTTACATCCTCATTTAACACATGGTGTAATTAAAGTATAAGCACCATTCTAGTTCGAATGGATGCAATATTTGTACGGTAGAGATAACTTCAATTATTACATATATTTATTAGGATCCCTCGCAGAATTGGAAACATTCAATTGTCTATGTATTCCTGTATCCATTTATAAATGAAATTGCTCTCCCATTGAACGATCCTTGTCACGTCGAACGTCAAAGATATCACTCCCGCTGATTTACTGTTGTTAAGTCAATTATCCGGACAAAGGGTTTTAAAATTTTACTTATGCTTGTTTGGCACAAAGTGTGCTAATCCAAAAACAGTTATTCACATATTTATTGTTGAAGGATTGCTATTTCATGTAAAGAACTGTTATGCCTTAACACTTTAAACGGGTGAACAAAAAAAAACTATTCAACGAAAATAATCTCGCACCGAAGGTAATTGAGGGTTATTGCACCTCTTTTTTGCTATTTATAAGAGGATTAATTGAAAGCCAATAATTTGTATATTTCGAATGGTTTTATGAAAAAGAATTATTACATTTTTTTATGCAACCTTAGTTAAATTATTTTTTTTTATATTCCGTTGTCAGTCTTTACACTACTCGATCAAGAAAATCACATAGAATTCGACCGAATAGAAAACAATGACAGGACATCTCTTATATAACATTTTCCAATATTATTTACAGTAATAAAATAATTGACAGTATAAGAATGTTATATGCACCACCAAAGTCCAGCACTTATCTGCCTTTGAAATCAAACTAGGAACCTCCTTTACAAGATAAGTAACCCGCCGCGTCACGGAGGCTTGAACCAATCAATATATATACAAAAACTCTTTAATTTAAAGCACAATATTTATCGGCCTGTTGAAAACTGTTGTTCATAATAACTTAGTATTGCAGTACTTTACTATAATGAACGGCAGCATGTATATTTATGCAATAATAGTACTATTACCTTATTCCATTGACAACTAGACTGCCTTTTACCGTTTTAATTTAAAATTATGAAAGTCACGTGAACTTTTTTTTGTTATTAAAAATTACTACTGTTTACAAATAGTTATTGAATAGTATAATTGATCACATAAATTAACGATTTATATGAACATTACATAAGAAATGCTACTACTATTTATGGCTCTTGTATATTTTTTTTATAGAAAGAGTAGGCAAACGAGCGAGCGGTTCACCTAATGGAAAGTGATCACAGTCGCCCGTAGACAGCCACAATACTCGGAGAGTCTTAACTGTGTTGTCGACCTTTAAGGAAGGCTTTAGGCTGATGTATCCGATATTTATCTTTACCGCCAAACGTCTCCGTTATTTCTGCCAAACAGCAGCGTGTATCAAAGTAAAAAATTGCTGCGAGTAACTAAACCTAACGCATTTTTCTTAAAGGCTCGAGAACAGTATGCTGCAGTATAAAAATTATAATTAATTTTGATGCGCTATAAACATACTTTCTTACACCATCGTTTTCATAGGCAAGCGTATCGCTACGTTTTTTTTTTGTTTGTATAAAAAAGTGTAATTATTTCTTTATTTACTCTGATAAATTATATGGCCGTACATTATAATACCATGATCATAAAAGTTTAACAGCAATTACTTTAATATAAAACTGATTTTTTATTCTCGGACTTGAACTCTATTTCACGTGATGTTATGTGACAATAAGGCCGTAGGTAGTAGAACGCGCTCGCCCAGTATTCACTGGCTCTCACCACGTTTGACTAAACATTCAGTGTGGAAGCTTGCCGGGCGAGCTGCCTCCACTCATCACCAAGACAGGCGACTACGTGCCGACTCCAAATCCTCGCTCACCAAAGCGTCGTCCACGTAACGTATTACTCAGTCTCGAAGCAAGGGTCCCGATCCTTCAAACAAAGAAAACACTCAAGCTTTCAACTCGATGCACAACACCACATGACACCCGAATACCCGGACGCTTCTCGCCTCCGCAGATTTCGTCACAGGCGAACAATAGTCGTGGTTTGGGCCAGCACCCGACTTCGACTAACACGTACATCGCCATAGAAACGGATAGGTTAAGCCAGCTTCTCTGGCTAGTGTAGTTAGTGGGAGAGCTCACAGATCGCCTGAACCGTGAACCAGTTCAGATGAAGCTGTAATAGTCGTCAAAAAGACTAAGAGCACAAACTTTTCCGAACCCAGCAGCAGCACTAGCAAGCGAGCTGGAAGAAACCTTTCCACCATGTAGACTCTACACACGTGGCCCGGAAATCGAACCCGGCAACTCCGAGCCTCAAAGCAAGCGCTAACGGAGCCACGGAGGCGATCACCTTAATGTTGTGCGTTTGATATGTGTATTGAACTTATCAATTCCGCGTGCAAACGTGTGCAGTTCAACGAATTCCACGGCGGAATTCCGAAACCCGTTCCCGCAACCGGCTCGCGGCCGATGTTACGGATTACACGATAAATTAACTATCGTGCTGTTTATAATACAATATAGTCAACTAATTACACGCCACGCTGCTAATATTCCTACGCTCGGCGAATGCTAATTTCTGCGTTCGTTGCTATAGCGGCCTGTGAAGCTATGTGCGTTTTTTATTTATTGTTAAATAAACCGTTTTTATACGCTATTGCATTGCCTATAATTGTTATGAAACCATCTTCGCTTTCGCTTTGGGTAACGTATGCTTGATGACTAATTATATATGAAATTTAATTAGAACTATATTGTTGGCACGTTGAACTCGCATATCGCATAAAATATACAATTTCATGGAACTTTCAACTACGATCATATACTACATCTACACTTAGCGACAGGTGACATGTGGTTATCAGCTAGACTACGTACTTAAAAAAGAAGATGTCCGGTACAGATTTTTGATGACAGTTCGTTTTGACAGGCAATACTTTCGTGATGAAGTGAGATGTCACAACAATTAATATATGGAGCCCGGTTTAACTGTAAAACCTTTAATGAGCCTCGATTTTGATAAAAGAAAAAAAAATTATGTTTTATCGTTATTGACTTGAATCACGCGAAATTTAATACGTAAACATGTTGTAAGATTACTTTTACTTTGGAAATGACAAATAATTGGACGAAATAAAAAAAATTAGTTCACAATCACGTATAAATTAAACGCAGAATATAAAGTGCATTAGTAAGATAAAAGTTATTACAATCTTTAATTAACACAAATTCATGAACCTTGTGGTTCTTTGATTAGGGACTAAATCTATAACTCAAGAATCCGTGCCTGTAAATAATACAAATCCTATATGTTATAAGTGATATTACGGATTTATTAAGTAACCGGTGACTACAACGACAAAAAAATACGAGACATTTTTATAGCTAAGCAACAAAACTCAATATATGTAATCTTTTATTATAAATAATCAAACAAAAACTTGGATAAAATCAAAATGTATATTTTGAGAGCTTGTTACGACTCAGTTCTGTATCTTGTTTAAAGTATTAAAATACGAGAGGTCCTAAAACAAAATGCATCAGGATCATTAAACATTACGAAGAATCTTAACTTGAATTTAATGACATTTTGCGTTATTAAATACAATTTAGCAATACTAGGATTAGGCGTCAATAGACCAGTTTATAATACATCTACCAAATTTTAAGTAAGATTTACTTTCTAAGTAAAATATCTCAAAACAATTTGTTTATATTATCCAATATTTATTTGTTAATAAGAGTGTGAAAATATGTACACAAATTAATATGAATAATAATTATTTGTTTTCAACGCATGGCAAACAATAAAAAACAATTCATGTCTTAAAAATCATGCAAGCAAAAAGTTACACTATTAAGAAAATGAAAAATAAAACGACGATTGCCAAATGTCGAGAACGCGACGTCTATTCGATTTTATATTTAATAAACATTAAAATAAAACTGTAATTAAGTGCGCGTCGTCACGCGACATCATTCTCGCGGATTATCGAGTGGCTCCCGATCCGTGATCTCGACGTAGCTCCCTCGCTAATTTAATCCTCATTACTAATTAACCATATCGGAGACAACGACGCGTCCGCGCTCCGGTGCCACTCGCTGTCGAGCTGTCAACTCTTCGCATTCAACCCGTTCAATGCCGCATTGTCCGGTCGGACAACTTCATTTATATTTAGCAAAAGTTATTATAATTAGATATTCTGTTTTGTAATAAATATTCTGTTTTCAAATTCTGCTCTTGCCTAAGTTTCAAAACTACAGTTATTCTAATTAGCATGGCTTATTACTCAGTTAAAGATTCTCCACCTACATTGACAAAAATCTACGAAGACAAGATCCGCTTTGATTCAACAAAAAGAAACTTACTTCTAAAATTAAAAAAAAAATGTACAAGTATAATATTAATTATTCTGATTAACTTTAATGGATATTTTTATAAGTCATCATATCAACGACATCCTTGAAGTATTCTAATAAATCAAGGGCCTTCATAACGCTAGCGTTAAAACTCTTAGCCGCATCTCTGGCGTCTGTCGTTCGATTTCTAGGCAACGCTAATAATAAGCTGTAAGCGGCGAAGCATGGATGATGCTACGATTTTTAAAAGCTGCCTGGTTATATATCTTCTTCGTATTGTTATCGTCCATTGTTGTATCGTAGCGTTGTCGTTTTTCCATAGACTATAAGAGCCAGAGGATTTTGCGCGCGCACGTTTTAATTTCTACGGCTTTGTTATCACTTAACATCACCTGGAATTAGGAGAAAATATTAGCGCATTGTAGATACCAAAAAAGTCAATCGGTCACTTAATGTCCATTGAGCTACAAACAGACAAACAAATGTGGGACTTACTTTGACTATGTATGTGACTAAAGTCGTTTTCGTTTTAATGTTTTCGTTAAAATATGTTCGCAATTAGAGAAGATAAAGTACAACAAATGCTATCTAAATGAAAATAATTATTGTAATTTGAAGCAGTAATCAGCTTTATGAGATTATTATTCGGAAACCTTTCCACCAAGTTTCCAACTTTCGTTATTATGTAATCAACTACTATTTGAATTTTCAATGTAATTATTTATTTAAATCTATAATGCTCAATTTTGTTCATAAGATAAGGTGGACTTAATGTCCAATAGCATTTTCTACCAGTTTATGGTACTTTAGTATTTAACAGAGATGAATGTGGGCGTACACAAAAGTTAGTAAATAAACAGAAATTATCTTAATTTATAGATTTAAGCGTTACTTTGCGGATTTCCATGGCTAAATGAAACACAAATTAATTTGCTAATATGCGCCTTGTTCAATTGCAAAAACTACGATTAAAATACGTTCTAAAATACAACGTCGAGCGGTCGAACCCGTAACAACTGAGGACGCCACGTGCAGTGGCGAAACGCGTTGACATTCTTTTTTAGTTGTAGTATTTGCAATTGAACAATGCAAATATTGGGAAATTAATTTTTGTTTTATTCAATAACGTAAGTAATTATATGAGATAAAGAAAGATAAAACGTAACTAAACGAAATTGAACAATGTTTAATACTTATGTAGATAATTAATATATACATGTTCATACATTATAAAATTTAGATGAATAAAATACAGAAGAGAGAAAAACTTATGACGCGTCATCTTCTTAGTTTATTGACGTACAATAATATAAAAAAAACTTGGTATGGAGTTATTTATATGGAATATTAATTACATTACGTGATTAAATTGAAATTAAGTGTCGGATACGAAATTACACGCAAAGAAATCATTAACTACGTCATTAAATTATACAAATGTACATTATCATTAAAAGGGTTAAAAGCTCTGCTTTAACGAGCCACCGCTACTGTGTGAGTGCACCAACTGGTAAGAACAAGTTTTTATTTTGATATCGTATCTCGTCTCTTTCACACTTGCAACTGAACGACGGTTATCTCGCTCGCACTGGGCAATTAACACTCTCTGTATACGGTAGCGATGGAAGAAATTAGTTAAGAGAGTCTCGGCCTCATTTCTGTGCCTTGTGTCAACAGGAGGGAATAGCGGCTCATATGTTTTTTTTTTATCGATCATTTTCTTTTTTTTTATTTTTTCTTTTTGGTCACTGTCAAGTCATTAGTGGTTAAGTTACCTCGTTGCCAGCAAAGTTGCGTGTTTTGTATTGATTTTGTTATCGATTTCTTTTATTTTTTTTCCATTGACAATTAATTAATTCAATACCGTTATTAGGGTTGAATGGAATTATTCCGATGTAATTTCTTTTAGATTAATTATTATCATATTAATAATTAGTGCGGAGTGATTCATATTCGGCTGTGTACGTCTGTCGGATGAAGATGAAACTTGTGAGATTATAGTTTAATAATAAATGTTAACCTTTCCGCTAAAAAAATTGTTCAAAAAACGCCTGAGATGTTAATACATAACGATTTCGAGTTATTTGGTCCAAAGAAAGACGTTGATTGAAAAAAAGAAAGAAAAAGATTTAACACAAAGCATAAATGTACATTGTTACATACATGTTACATCTTTAATATCTCTGAAACAATTATCACAGTCTCAGTATCAGATTAAAACAGTCCACACAGTGTTACTGTAGAAATCTGTGGCATTTGAAAGTCTTATTAAGTATTCCACATAAAATATGAAAGCACCTTAATAGTATATGAATTGCGCAAAGTTTGGAGTGTGATTAACGACAAAAAGCTTTGATGGTAAGAAAAGGTTAAATATATATAGGTGTTCCGGTGGAAAAGTAAAGAAGAGGCGAAGGTTCTATATATGATGTTAAGTGACTATGTGGTAATCTGCGTCCATGACTAATGTGGCACTAAGATCTCAGTTTTTCTTATCAGATATGAACTAAATTGAATTTCAGTTTCACATGACCTTAAATACCAATGGGGATTTTGAAGGAATGGAGAATTTGTATTACGACGACAAAATGATAGGTATTTTGTCCGATTGTCACCCTGCGGGCACGGAACCCTGAAAAGCAAGCGTTCACTACTTGAAGCTGCTGTGTCGAGGGAACAATTTGCCATACTGATCACCAACGTTGGAGATGGCAGTTTTTGAAGTGAAGAAGAAATTCTAGTTCATATGCTCATTAAAGTAAGAACGTCTGATAAACTGGCAATGGAAAGAACTTCAAAAAAAACGTCTCGTAATAGAATGTTACATTTTTATACAGTAATTTCATTGAATTCAGAACTTCGCGATGTGTTAACATTTATTTAAAACGACTATTCGTACACTGAAGTAGTACGGCTTTAAATAAAAAAAACTCGCCTAATTCGAACGGGCGAGCACTATCGAGTAACAGCATGACCACATTGACCTACAGATAACGCGAATGCAATAACTTTTAATTTTAATTGCAATTACCGATGACAATTAACATTTTATGGCACAATTCCACGATAACCGGTTTGTTTTTCTCGCGTTGCTCCCATTCTTTTTTCATTAAGTTAATTTTTAACGAGCGACGATAAATAATAATATGGACTGTTATCGGTCAGCGCTAAAGTATAGTTATGAATAAATAAATAACTATTATTTTTGTTTCAGTCTGTGTCATGACATAGGACGTCAATGTATAGTTTATTAGAATTGTTCAACGATACGAACACCGGGTTACAATTGGCTAACATTTGACTTTATTTTCTCTGTCATTGTCATTTAACATGTTTCACGTGATATTAAGTGACAATGAGGCTGTAGGTGGTGAAGCGTGCTAACCAGTAATACTCGGGCTCTCGTGTGTACAACAATCGGAACACGAGAACACGGAACACCTTTATGGCGGCAAATTCACGTTGAAGTTAGTATCTAGTTAGGCGGCATTGAAAAAACCATACCATATGGACACCACTAGTAATGTGGCCCGGGTTTACTCTCAAAACTACTTTATTTTCGACCACTGAATCGAGCTGACGACATCCGCATAACACCATAATTTAACCGTTGCTCTACTGATATCGTCGAAAAAATTAAAAAAATATAAAAAGAAAAACAAAATTCATAATTATATATCGAGGTAAAATATAACAGGTGTTCAAAGGCCTTAACTAGCATAACATTATTGTGGACGATACGTTCTCACTATCATCTAAATGTTCTACGCGTTCATTAATTATTTTTCTTTAAAAAATATTTCGTCTAACAAGTTCAGCTTTGAAATAAAAAGAATATGCAATACGAATTTAAACATTATTAAGTAACGCAGTTTCTATTGTAAGCTGTTAATGACTACTTTAAGAAATATATATTTACATCTGTTCTAATATACCACGTTATAAAACAAAGTTATATACTTCACGACGAAATTACACAATGCAGTCTGTTGTCGCGAAAGGGCAAGAACTTACATAGAATATTTAGGTTCAAGCGTTACTTTGCGGAACTCTATGACCTAATAAATTAAAATAATAATTTGCTTACTTTTGCTGTATTTAATAGCAATTGCGTTTCGTCACTACACGTGGCATCTTCAGATGTTACGGATTCGACAATTCGCAACAAAACGCGTCTTCGTATTTCAGTCGTAGTTTCTTGGATTAAACAAAGCAGAAATTGGGTAGCCCTTTTATTTCTTTAACAATTTGCAATGCACGGGCTGATGGTATCTTGACAAGAATGGAATCGTTTTCAAACCATAATTCTGCAAATATAGTATATACATAGAAACTTATTTGTATTATCTGTTTAGTTCTAAAAGAAACGTATGACTTCATAGGTTTTGCCGACGTTGAATCTGTCCGATAACCTTAGCTTAGACATAAACAACTTTTATACATAACATATTTTATAATTTTATTAAAATAATAGAATAAGTGTAATTTTAAGTTTGTTAAATATTATCTTAGAATATCCCTACTTGTATGTATATTATAATTGATAAAATTAAGTTTAAATTTATTTTGGTACAACTATATATTATTTATCGAAACAAAATATGTGCTTAATACAAAATACAAAACAAAGATTATACAAATACACACTATTAATAGCTTTTTTGTTATTTTCTCTACAAATTTCATCAGTCTGAATTAAAAAAAAATGCTTATGTCATACAAATGCTTTCTAATAAAGTAACATGTGTCAAACAAAAGCATTCTCCCTGATGACATATATATGTTCTTATACAGGAGACACAAAGATATCTATGATCATTAATTCAATATGACTTATATCAACTCTATCGAAGTTCTAAGGAATGTATCTGACACACGATATTGTTACATAACTTTGACCTGCTAACAGTAAAATAACGGCAAATTTTTTTCACATAATGACACCACATGAATAAAATTATAGTTGCTCCAAATTCCCATTATTATTTATTAGTTTTTTTTTTATATTAGTTACAAACAGCAATCAAACGGCATGAAAAACCACCGTATTCTGATCGGACTTTTACTAACAAGTAGCTGTATGTAGGTATGAGAAATTTAAAAGGAATTATTTCATTTCTGAAAAAACTGTACAGATTCCACGCTAATTTATAGCCCTAAAATTGGATAACGAATTCCTAATTAATGATCAGTTTTACCGGCAAATACTTGAATATGTGAGAAATTTGGTTTTTCTGGGCTCCAATAATAATAAATATTTATTGATTTTTATTATTGTTATTTGTGCCGAAAGAACCTTAAGGCATTTCTCACATATTTAAATATTTGCCAGTAAAACTGGTCATTAATTAAGAATTCTTAACCAATTTTATAGTTTTTAATATGTATTGACAGTACAATGGTTTATTGAAGATTAAAAAAATTAAGCATTTCTCTCTGAATTCGACTACACATTCATATATCGTCGCTTTATTGTTGGCATCACTTTACAATGCATCGGAAGATATATTTGTTATGATATCATTGACATTTTAAATATAACCGTTAACCACTTTAACAATTAACATAAAGGTAAATTCAGATCAATAGTTTGTGTAGTGTTGCACTACTTTACGGTTTATAGATTAAAATATAATCGAACTACAATGTTGCCACAAGATAAATACTAAGTGGTTTTAAAAAAAAACCAATAACGTGCAAGGAATAACATCGCAGTTATTTCTTGCTTCTAAATAAGTGATAAGACTAAACAAATGAAAAACGACCTTGTTTATATTAAAAAACCTTTTTTTAAAACTGCCTTGCTAGCTACCACCCTCAATATCAACCTAACGCCATAATAGCGTTTCTGTATTCCAACAGTCACATATGTGAGAGCCAAAGAATTCTAGGCGGGTACGCTTTACCATCTACAGCCTCATTGTCACTAATCATGTACGAAATTGAAGTCAGTGTCAGTCAATTGTCGTTAAAGAAATTAATATAGGGCGCTCCACATTTTGTGAATACAACGTATCTACATATTAATTATTATAATCAAACATACATTTTGTTTATGACTATCGACTACGGTTTAAATTTTAGTTAAATTCATCTCGTGTACGGCAGCTACATTATCTTTACGGATCATCGAAGAATTTCTACTTAAGAAATCTGATGAATCAATTCCTTAATGTCAGGTAAAAGTAAAAATTAAAAAACAAAAAAGATACAGATATTTTATTGTCCAAAGAACTCATCTAGTAAAACCATTCATTCGCCGGTCCCCTATAAATATACATAATCTACGTCATAACGTTCGCTCTCAGCTTTCCTTTACAAATTGCGCCTCGGTCAAGTTTATAGTTCATAAAAATAATGTGAGATGAACCGGTGAATATATAATTAACATTAATGGGCTAAAACTATTAGCGGCTACCGGAAAAACGTCGAATAGAGACATAAAAATAAATAAATATGTTAATAAGCCGATAGAGGTTTATATGGAATAAAGTGTCACTGTTTTTTGGACGGCTCAAACTTAAGTGGAAGCGTTAACGTTTCCTAATAATTTAACGTAGCGGTAAATAAAAATTAAGCTACTATAAACTTCACTTATTAGCAAATATCACATTAAGACTTACATATAACGTTTAATAAAAAACTCAAATT
The DNA here is from genome assembly GCA_018245475.1 of Pharmacophagus antenor. NCBI lineage: Eukaryota > Metazoa > Arthropoda > Insecta > Lepidoptera > Papilionidae > Pharmacophagus > Pharmacophagus antenor. The sequence goes on along the minus strand of DWQX01001428.1, from coordinate 2,108 downwards.
AATTATTACTCAAATTTAAACTTCCTGTAACAATTATTAAATAATTAACCATGTTAAAATTTGAATTTAATTAAATTTCAACTAGTGATCACAGCATTAATAAGCAGGCTTCTTTGTCTAAAGAGATTAGAAACTTATAATTAAAACGTAAACCTTTATGCGAATCTCTAAATGAGGTTTCAACTTTAATTCGTCAAAATTAACTTAATCCGTAATTAATTTATCAACATTGCTTGTTTAATAAAAAAAAATATGACAAAATTAAATGAATAACTGGCAAGTCCTCCACTTATATTAACTTCGATAAAATGAGTTCTAATAGATACGATTATTAAGTAATATTCCTAGAGCACAACTTAGATGTATGTTCATGTTTTGAACGTTTAAAAATTTATTAGTCACTATACTTGTACATACACATTATCCTTAACAAAAAGAGCTGTGTACATTAAAATGTAATGTATTAGGGATTGTCATAGTGTTTTTCCGAATTCGTCTGGCTACCTAAAATTTTTAATCTCGATTTGGCACCATAACAGCATTGCAGTATTTTGGCGGACATACGAGTGAGGGCCAGAGCATTTGAGGACGAACACGGTTCACCATCTACAGCCATATTGTGATTTATAAGAAATTCAGGTTAAGTATTACTGGTAAAATAACTAACATCAAATTTGTGATATCAAGGCGCGTAAGTAGATAAACATAAACAGTGAAATATTTAAAGCGATAATTGAATAAGATGTTATTTTAAGTAAAGTATGTCAGTAAAGGCTTCTAATCCCGTCATAATGTCAAAACTTCCTCTTAAATGTGACCGGGAGATAAGAGTTTTCGTTGCCGTTCCTTGGTTAATTGGTTTAACGAGTCGGTCCGTTTACTAGGAAACGTATATTTCTATGGGTGGTCACAATTTAAAACTTCACAAGGTTTATGTTGTCTACCGGCGGTAATGGTGGAGCAAGTGAGATCCGTCGATTGTAATGTTTCAAACGATACCTTTCAAATATTTAATCGCTGGCTGCGGGCGTTTGAGTGGTTACGTCGTTTTATTCACGCCAAATGGAATAATAAGTGAGTGCTCCTACGCAAGATTACAACAATCTAAACGTGTCACATATATTCCCTTTTAACAAATTTCATTTACAAAGGAAAACATATCGGATTATAATGTATTTTTTTTATTTATATTATATTCATCCTTGTAGAATTTTATGATTACTTTGTTTTTAATGTTAATCTGCGGTAATCTCATCTGTATTAAAGTTTTAATAATATTGCATTTATTTATAGAAAAATATGTCTCACCTTTTTAATTTTTTTTCTATGACCATTTACGGTTCTTATTCTTGATAAAATTAGAATTAAGTTGATTTTAGTCTTAAATTTTTTATGCAAGCGTGCAATTTTCTTTTTTATTATCGAAAAGAGTAAACTGCAAAGTTGTTTCTGTAAAATTTTGAAAAATAAGTATCAACTGTTATATTGCGAAAATATAATGAATTTTTTTTGTACCTTTTTTGTTATTTCTATTTAAAGTTTGTGATTTTGTACGGTTCCTAAATGAGTTTTTAGGGAAGAAAGGATAGTTTAAATATTAAATCAATGAAGGCGTTAAAACGCTAAGGAATTTGAATGATATCAATAAACTGTATGTTAAACAAATTAAAAAGTGTCTTGATGTATTTATTGCTGTAATATATTTGAATGTGTTCAATTTACACGTATTGTACGCCCGTTGTATAGTATACGACACAGTCCACGCTCGTTCGGTACGAACGCCTCCTAAAGCCCGTTAAGAATGTCGCCGTATACAAAATCAGTTCGAGCGGTCCAATCGCCAAGTTGAATAGTTCACAGTCACCAGTAAATCGGTGCTCATAAAATTTTACTATCCCATTTTTATGTTTGTTTGAGGTCCAATATCGGTTTACCCTCAGTTGAGGGACTTGATTGCTTGGATTTTCACTTTTCTTGTGTCACAGTGAAAGATATAAGATTTTGTTTCCATTTGAAATCTTATCAGAATAATATTGCACTGTTTATTGCTGTGTTAGCAACAAATTAATTAAGTGTATATGAACACAATATATATATATATATATATA
>DWQX01001427.1:0-28156 GCA_018245475.1 Pharmacophagus antenor | reverse complement strand
CGTCGCTCTTCGTCTGGCCGCTCCTCGCGAGCCTGTCCGGTATGGGTGACCCTGTCCGGCATAGCCTCGCGGTTCATAGCGGCACGCAAGCCTCTCCACCACGGCAAGGTGGCGACACGTCGAACTTCGAAAATATTTGAATGCTCCTTTGAAGTTCCAAAAAAATCTTTAAAAAATTTTATCACTTTCTTAATACCTAAAATAAATTACGTAGTTAATAAAAGTAACAACACAAGGAAAGTTTGGATGATCGCAAATCATAATTTTTTTTTTAACCAATAAGTATTTTTAAAACGGTCATATTATGAAATTAAATCATATTAATATTTTGTAAAAAATTAAATATTTTAATACATATTGTCTTTATTTTTTTATTAAACCATTTTAAATTAAAATTTTAATTCATAGTCGGCGATGGGACACAATGATGAAAGGGACACATACACAAGCATTATTTAATAATCCATTGAATTTATTCGGTCGTTGACATCAATAAAATGGTTCATGAAATGTTTGAATACGTCCCCTAGGATGCTTTCATTAGTCAATTACCTAAAGGCATTCTACAAATTGAAATGTATTTCTAGTGCGGTTAAGAAACTATATTAAATGTAAAAGCTTTCACGATCCATTTTGTGTACATTTAGTTATACCCTAGATAAAATCATTCAATATTACGAATGTAGTACATTTACTTAAAAAGAAAAGTTAATTTTTTTAATCAAAATTTTCTTTTTAAAAAAACTTATTCCGAGGAATTAGATACAGCAAAGCTTAAGATGACTGATTGAGAACCTTTGCCATGTAAAATTTGGCACAATTTTTTTCACGCACTACTCTGTGAAATCAGTTGTCCCTAGCGATATTTCCGGACTGATACCACTTGGGGACCTTCATGAAAAGAGCCTATTAATTTTTTACAGGTTGGCAAATGCCTCGGACAAATCACAGATCACAGGCGTGCAGTGAATCCTCTCAGGCGTGCAGTGAATCCTCTCAGGCATCAAAATTATTTTCTAATAATTTGATTAAAGCATGTCGACCGTCCGCGAGAAAAATCGTATTGGTAGTTGTGCAAGCATCTATATTTGTCAACTGACTAAGGATGAACTTCCCAATCGCTACTAAAACTAGGTAGTAGTGATATCGATCTAAAATTGTTGTGGTCTAATGAATTACCTACCATCAGGTGAACCGTTCGCTGTGGTTTGCCCACTATCTATAAAAAAATGTAAAAATATTTAGATAGTGGTTCGATTTGAAATTTTTTTCGTTATAATTGTTTGAAAAAAAAGCATCCGTTCATTAGTGAGAATAATATAAGAAATTTTATTAATAAGTTAAATTTATCATGAAATGACGATCGATAACTATAGACCACTAAGGATCAAACCACCCCATTTTTGAAATTCTATAATGCACTATGTAAGTGTTTGATATCAATTAAACATTTATGTAATATAATGCAGGCTTCAAAGGACACGTAGACGTGTTTACAATGAATACGGGGAGGCTCACATCGATCACGACATGAATATTCATTGGAGAGTAAAGGCACGGGCTGTGGATGGTGACGAGATGGCTGATTACACGCAAATTGCTATATGTTTGAAGAAAATTTGCAAGGAAACTGTGCAATTCAATTTACCAAATTTTAATAACTTAAGTGAAATATGAAAATGTTGTATGCCTTGGAGCTGTCAAGTAATATTTAACATGTTAGTAATTTAAGTCAATAACGTACACTAACATGAATACAGGTAATGTTGTAAACCCATTCGCAGTGTCGCCACCTTGCCGTGATGGAGGGTCTTGCACGCCGCGATGAACCGTAAGGTTATGCCGGTTAGGGTTTCCCATACCAGAAAGGCTTGCGCGGAGCGGCCAGTCTAAGAGCGATACGAGGTGGAAAGTCGCTCTGCGTCTGTTCCGCATGGGGCGGCAGGTGGTCCGGTGTCTGATCCGCAGCGGGCGGCCGGTTTGAAGAGGTCCCCGAGGGGGTATGTGCGCAGCGCTTCTGGAGCACTCGCCTGTACGTCTTCTCTCTCGACCTTTGTGAGAGGGAGGTCGACCAGCGGGTATGCGACTGCAAACTTGGTTAAAAAAATAATCGCAATGGAAGTGAAATATAAAAAGAAATTACCCCAGGAGGGTACCGGCTCCACCGGAGCCTAAGAATCCCACCCCGCGTAGCCTTCTGGAGACGAGGGCTGCTCTACGTGTTAGGGGGGGCAAATATTTCACCAGCAGCAGGATGAGCGAAGGAGATAGGAGTAGGAGTGTGGGGTCCGAGTCGGACTCGAGAATGGAGACCGTTCGGTCGTCTCCTGGGGATGGTACCCAACCAGACAGGAAACAACGGCTGAAACAAAAGAGTGTCGAGGGGAGCGCCACTGTGGCTAAGGCCCCTATAACCAAGAGAAGGCGCGACAGGCCCGACCACCGGCAAATATGTCGATTGGGCGAAAGCTCAGAAAGAGTACAAAGCCGCACAGAAGCAGGCAAAGAAGGAGGAGATGAGGCGCAAGTCAAAAAACCTTCAGGGCCCCATGGTCAGGGCGTGAAGGATGCGGCGGCCAAGATAAAGGAATCCATGGAAGTGTTCCATCATATATGATGAATGCTCGCTTCACCGCAATCGAGGTAAGGCTGCTGCCGGATCAGCGCCTTGGCCCACCTCTTGCGGCCGACCGCAGGAGGGCAGCGGGACAGGACGTGCAGGGCCCTCGCAAGTCCACGGCTAAGCGAACGGCAAAGCCCTCTGAGGCGAATACCTCAAAGCCTCTGGGACCACCAGCGGAAACAAGTACTGGTCGGACCCGTAGAGGCAAAAGGTCAAAGAGGAAGAAAGCCGAAACGTCTTCCCCCCCGAGGATCCTTAGACTGTGGTCCGGGGCTGAAGGCGATGGGGGCAGCCAGGCCAAAGGTCGGGTCAGCCTCCCAAGAAAAAATCGGCGGTACTGCTCACTCTAGAGTCGTCGATCGGCGAGCGCGGGATAACCTACGCGACGGTGCTAAGAGAGGCCAAGAGGATCAACCGGGTCGACCTGGAGATTTCAGCGTTCCGATTCCGCAAAGCGCACACCGGAGCGAGAATACTGGAGGTATCTCGTGCGTCTAGCAGTGGCAAAGCAGACAGGTTGGCTGAAAAGCTAAGAGATGTCCTTACCAGTGAAAGCGTCCGGGTCTCCAGACTAACGAAGAGCGCAGAACTGTGCGTCGTGGGTTTTTGGACGACTTAGTCACGGCGGTGGATTTGGCGTCCGCCCTTGCCCTTGCGGGGGGATGCGGACGTTAAGTGCGGGGAGATCCGCCGTGACCGCTGCGCTGCCCTGCGGCGGCTGTCAGTAAGGTTTTTGGTGTAGGCCGACAGCTCATTGGGCGGGTCTTTGCGCAGTTGAAACTGCTAAAGCAGAGACCCATGCGCTGCTTCAGGTGCAACGAGCTGGGGCACGTGGGGGCGCTGTACACGGCCGAGGTGGACTGCGGTGACCACTGCTACCGATGTGGGATGTCTGGTCACAAGGCAACGGCCTGCACAGCTACAGCCGAGGCGCACTGCCCGCAGTGCACCGCAGCCGGAAAGACGGCGAGTCATAGCCTGGGCAGCAGTCGTGTACCGCCCAGCGACCGGCCAAAAAGCGAAAAAGCGTCCCAGCAGCTGGTTCTCGGGCTACAGCGCGGACGGTCCCACAACCACTGTTTGAGGGACAGTCGATGGCCATTAATTAATATGGCTCTTCGGTTCCTCCAGGTGAATGTCAACCACTACAGTGCCGCTCAGGACCTTATGATCCAGAGCATGGCGCAGTGGTCGATACACGTCGCGGTAGTGCGCGAGCCCTACTCGATTCCCAGCAGGGAAAATTGAGTGGGCGATCGAGACGGCTCCTTGGCCCTTGTGACTCTATGTCCGCCGGGTCCCATCCGTTTGAAAAAGTAGCAAGAGTACAGGATGTGTGGCGGCGGCGTTCATCGCCGGCGGCGCAGTGGTCGGGGTGTACTTTTTGCCCAACATTGCCTGAGGTGGAGTCCATGTCTGTTTCACCTGCGTAACCAGGTCGAAGAGTACCGGCTCCACGGCGGCCTCGAGGCGAGCGTCCGAGCCCTAAAGGTGGCCATCAGCAACGCCAAGTCGCAGCGTTGGTCGGAGTTGCTGGAGATCCTCGATGTCGATCCGTGGGGTTGACCGTACACGATGGTGAGGCGCAAGCTTCGCTCCTGGATACCCCTGCTGACAGAGAGTCTCCAGCCGGATTTGTTGTCTGCCGTGGTTACCGTTCTACTCCCATCTGGACCCGATCACGTCCTGCCGGTCATGGGCTCCTCGCTGCGCGCAGAGGAGAGTGGGCCGGATCCCGCGCCCACGGTAAACGAAGGGGAGCTGAAGGCTGCGGTGTTGCGGCTCAAAGCCAAAAACACGGCGCCAGAACCCGACGGAATTCCCGGTAAGACGTCGGTCCGAGTCCTCAGGGGTGAGAAAAGGGCCCTGGAGCCGCGAGTCCGGCGCTTGTTTAGCACTTGCCTTTAGCGGGGCAGATCTCGCGGGGATGAAAAACGGGCAAGCTGGTCTTGCCGAGGAAAAAGGGGCGAGATACAGGCACACCGTCGTACCGGCCTATAATGCTGCTCGACGATGTATGCAAGCTTTTCGAGTGGGTTGTCGCTGACCGCCTCGTCGGTCACCTGCTAAACGTGGGCCCGGACCTTAGCGAGAACCTGTTTGGTTTCCGCCACGGTCGTTCCACCCTGAACGCTATCTCGCGCGTCTGTACGTTAACGAAGAAGGTGGTGACTCGCGGCGGGGCAGTCGAGGGACACCGCCAGCACAGCTGTACAAGAGAGACGCTCAGGTATCACAATATATGAGGTATAATAATATAATATAAAATAACATCGAGTACGACTGGGTGCTGTTGGGAGCAAACCTGCGAGGGATTGACGTTACGTGTTACGTGAACGACACCCTCGTCACGGCGCGTACTCCATCGTATAGGGAAGCGGCTTTTCTTGCCACGGCTGGTGCGGCTCCGGTTGGAAGTGGCGCTCAACAAGTCGGAGGACCTGTGTTTCCACGGACACACATAACCTGTCCTTGTCCCCGCGAAGGCAGGTATGCGAAGGCATTTCCCCCACATAAAAAAAGGTAATGTTGTAAAGAGGTAAATATTTTTTTATGCTTCTCGAAAGTTAATTATTAAATAAAATAACTCTGTGTATATTATAAAAGTTTTCTATTTTATTAATCATGTTCATGTTAAACATGTAATAGGTTAATTTTAAAATATCAACAATTGTACGTTAGGTACTGCACACCTTTAGTACTTTAAATTAACTCCTAGAGATATATTACATTAAATTTAAAACTTTTTAATACGCTGAATATAGACAACAATTAACCGTTGAAGAAATGCTATTTGGTTTTTGAAATATACTAAAATCAATGTTACTCTATAAAAAAAAATTACACGTTTACGTGAATAAAAATTTGTTAATAACAAGTATCTTGTTTTCTCAAAAAACCTAAAGTAATTAAAATCCAATCGTTTCAAATAAATTTAGCGAGCACACTGAAGATAAGGTTAGTAATTAGTAAAGTTGTTTTAAATAGAATAAAGTATTATTGTTTTTTGTGTTATATTAAAACTATAATTTTTTTTTAATTTATGATGTTATTTAGTTACACCACTGCGAACATCTAAAGTTAAAGGTTAAATCGCAAGATTTGTTTGTTTGGAAGTTTGGAAATAAAAGTGAGACAGAGCGGAAGAACTTGTTCATTCGGATTTGTGATAAATCATTTTGATTTTACATAGTAAGTTACGAGTGAAGTGATTTTTAATGTCTCAGAGTATCCAAAGCCAGATAAAGTACGATTTTTAATATAATAAACATCTATTATTAATGTGAGAAAATATGATAAACTAAAAAATAAACATTTCCTTTATCAAATACAGGAAGTGGATACAATATATGAAAATTAGATATGCCAACGTTCGTCTTTAAAACGAGAAAAATCAATCCATATATCGGAGCGGTTGTAGTAGAATCTATGGTTTACCAACATCATTTATTAGATATTTGCGTTAAATTAATCTTAATGATTAGAAATAAATTGTTTGGTTAGTTCTGCTAGCAGATATCACACTTCCATTTCATATATCATTTCTATTTCCCTGATTTAGATAGGCTGTGGTGATTACTTATTACACAAATTAATTGTAATTTATTAAATATTCTGGCTAATAATTTATACTTGAGAATAGTAATGATTACGTATTAGGTAGCTGAAATTTACTAATATGAGGTCCATACCAATTTATATTTTTACAACTAAATGGCTTTCTATGAAAATTATCACTTCATGTTTAAGCGCTCTGCGGCAATCCCCATGTTTAATGTCATTCAAATATATTCACTGTTTGAATATGACGTATTGCACTTGTACAAAGATAGAATATTGCGTTGAGACGTGTTGATTTTATGTAATTATCGGTTTAATATGTACATAAATAATACACTTAAAAAGATTTTGTATTTATTAATGGCCTATGCAATAATTTAATTCTGTAAATATCGACATAAATTTAAAAAAATGATACGTTTATTGGAACAGGCACAAACTGCAGTAATTTTTAAAACATAATCAATGAAATGTAATCTAAATAATTTCGAAAATACGTTAACATCTCTACGGACACATTACTGTATAGTTTAGTACCCTATTTTATTTCCTTTAGAAGGGCAGTTAAGTAGCAAAAATATTTAAATTTACTAAAGTTGTGTAAGATTGGAGAGCAAAAGATTAAACCTGTTATTCGAATGGAATTAACGATTTTCCCGCGGTAAAAAATTATCTTAGATATAGGGATGATTAGTTTTTATTCAACCAAATTGCATATAATAATCATTCCAGCAAATCCGTTCAGCTTTAGTTAGTTTTTACGTGGTGTAGCAATTTTCTTATATACAAGTTGATAATATTTAAAACATTTGTTTGTTAGAAGCAATTATTAAATGCACGTAAAATACAACAACGAATTTTCGGTGTTTATTATGTATATCTAGTTGGTTCTTAAATTCTGTCGCCTGTGACAGGTATTTAATTTTTTTTTTCTTTTTAGTAACGTTTTCTATTTTCGAATGTTTTTTCAAATAAATTGACATAAAAATTTAATTATTTTATTTATTTTCCAATATAGAGTGGTCGCTTAACTAAGATCGTGTAGCAGTTATTGGATTACATCGTTACGGACGGTCGCCTACCACGACATTCAAGTTGCTCCAAAAGTTTAATATTACACTCAGGTTCGTGTGTTGTACCATCAAAAAGCTTGATGAAGAATCACGTGTTGATGACTAGAAAAGAAGCGTTCGAAATCGTTTCGCTAGTACTCCAATTGTTATCAAAGCTATCAAGGCGCGAATCGCTAGGATTCCCGTTCGTCAACTAAAGATGATGGTTCTTTAAATAGGGTTGAGCACAAAGACCATCAAAACGGGTTTAATATTGACCTTGGACTGTTTGCTTATAAAAAGCGGCTGAAACTGAAGAGAGCGTTCAGATCTCGAAGGTGACAGTATGCTTAAATTCCGCATTGAAACATTTTTACAGAAAAAAAATTTGAACATTAAAGAAAATTCCAACATATAGTATGGCTGGGTGTAAGCCTCAAGTTCAGAAGAAGCTGGTAAAGCAATTCTGCGGATGGAACACGGCCATCATTCATAATCTGTTGATGTGGTTAGGTGTCTCGTACTGTGGTCCTATTTAAGTGCATTTTTGTGAAAAAGGCATCAAAACTAGTGCCAATGTCTATAAAGTTTTGGCTGGCATCGTGAGGCATTTAATTCAGACACTTCCAAGGGCAGTCATGGCTTTTTTTTTTCTTTATTTTTTAGAGGCTTAAAGCCATATATGGCTATGTCAGCCCCATCAAATCCTAATATAAATAACCAACATTTTATTAAAGGCAGTGCATAAATTTCATAATTAACATTGCTTCCTCGGATAGTCGTGACGACAAAATACAATGGCTCACACCAACCTGACCAATTTCCAGCCCAGATCTTAATTGTAACGCACTTCTTAAAGGTTCCATCCGGACACATTCGGTCAACAAGTGATGTACGTCCTCTATAATTCCACACGCGTCACAATTAGGTGAATCTACTTTTCTCATTAGGTATTTAAATTTGTTGAACGGTATGTGTCTGGAGCGAAGTCTATGAGCAACTACAATTAACTTTCTGCAAATGTTGCTGTTAGCAAACAACAGCACGCTGGGGGCTCATTCTGTAATGATTTGTACCAAATACCTTTAACCTCACGTATTTTAGAATAATAGTCGCGCTAACTTACATAGCATTTACTTTTTAATTTATATAAAATACCTGTAAATTCTTGAATAATGAAAATTTCAATACCATTAAAAATAGCGCTATTTGGCAACTTATCAGCCTCCTCGTTACCGTCTATGCCAACGTGGGATGGAATCCACTGTAGTCTCAGAAGCCTATTCGTGCCGAAAAATTCTAAGATCTTTCTTAGAATAGCATAAGCTATCGATGTACCTCTTATTCCAGAGGCGCATCGAGCTATATGCTGCAAGGCGCTTTTGCTGTCAGACAAAATAAATATTTTTCCCTTTAATCACATCTTCAATATTACTACTAATAAAACTCATATCTATATTTGATATCCATGTGTCTAGTTTAAACATTTCTAAAGGACAGCATGATTTAAGTTTTTCAGTTTTAATATATTCATAAACCATAACCAAAAGGGGTTTCTTTTTTTTGCTCCAATATCGGGAGTGACATGTGTTTTTTAATTGTTGCAGTATTTGAATTGATACATTATTTGTCCGCGACATTGCCTTTGTACAATACTTTCACGCTAGATATAGTCTTCTTAAAGTCAGTGGGGGAATTCACAACTCGCACTCCATTACGTGAATAGGAGTTGTTCTAATAAAGCCAGTAATCACACGAAGTGCTATATTTTGTACCCTATCTAATTTAGCTAAGTGTGATTTTGCTGCGCTATCATAAATAAAACTACAGAAGTCTATTCTACTACGAATTAGAGCCAGGTACAAATTTCTTATATGTTTGGGATGAAGACCCCAGGTTGGTCCAGCCAGTATCTTAAGCATGTTAATAATTTTACTAGTCTTATTTCGTGTCTCATTAATATGCTTTTTAAAAAGTAAAGAGCGATCCAGTCATATGCCCAAATACTTAAAATTTTCAACAACATCTATATTACACTGATTCACATTAATTGAGATTCTATCTCTTCTTCTACCCCTACTAAATAAACAAACTTTAGTCTTTCTGTTAGATATATTCAGACCAATGTTTTTTAAAATGACTGATGTAGAATTTAATGCTTGTTGAACATTCTTGGTGTCCTCTATTTTTTTTTTTGACTAAAAATAACAAAATTCTCAGCATACTACAAAACGTCAGTGTTTTCAAGTTTACACACCTCCGCCGTGGCAATGTTAAAAAGAAGGGGAGAGATAGGATCTCCTTATGCAAGACCCACATTTGTCCACCTTACAAAAACACCAGCATCATCGTTTTTACAAATTTGTAAGTGTCTTTTACTTAAAAATGACTATAAATATTTACATACTTTAGCACCAAATTTGAAGTCATTCATGATTGTAACTAAAAATTAAATATTTACGTTATTGTACGCATTATCAATATCAAGAAAACAAACTACGGTGGGAATACTCTTGGAAAAACCAATTTGTATTTTAGATACAAAACGCACTAAACAGTCAACACATGACTGGCTTCGTCTAAAACCAATTGTGTTTGAATGAAGTATTTTGTTCCTTTCTACAAACCATTCTAAACGTTTACATAACATTAAATGGAATATTTTACATAAACAAGAGATTAAAGAGATAGGTCTCAATTTCTCAATCTGCCCATTATTAGTTGTTTTAGGGTTCGGGATAATTTTGATATTGCGCCATTGCTCTGGTATAGAAGCGTGATTAAAAATTAAGTTATATATGCATACTAAACAAGATTTAGCGTTGTTAGGTAAGTAAAAAATCATTGAGTACGTTATATTATCAGCGCTTGGGGCCGTATCTTTTTTTTTAGACAATTATTAAATTCTTGAATAGAGAAATCGGCTTCTAAGTGTGGATTGGTAGAATTTAAATTAGGAATAGCCGATACCAAAATAGTCCTGGGTTAAGGAATGCAAAACCTCGATTTTCATTTTCTCCGATACGATTTTTGGTACTTTTTTGAGACCCTTTATCCATCGCATCTTTTGCCACATATCTGGAGTGTTGGTTGTCTCACTTATTTTATTACAAAATACCTTCCAGCTATCTATTTTAGCCTTCCGAATTAAATGTGCTAAACATTTAATTCGTTAATTTTTGACTTAAGTTTATCCAAATTTTGTGGTGTAGGATTCTGTCTAAGTGCCTATAGGGCTAATCGTCGCTGTTCTATTATATGAGACAGAGATGAACTCTAATATGGCTTGGGTTTAAACGATTGTTCTATTTTGTTATAAGTTTTCGTAACTGGAATACTTTTATGCGCAGCATTATTAATTTCCTCAACAAAATTATTTTACATCTTTTGAACATTGTTGTTATCTACCGATATATTGTTAAATTTATAATGCAATAATTCGTTATATTTCGCCCAATCTGCTAGTTTAAAATTACGTCGTTTAGTTATTTTATGTTCCTCTATAGTTTCAAGTGAATATTTAATTATCAAGTGGTCGCTCCCTAAACTTTCATTTGTAACATTCCATTTAAAATAAATTACTATATCTGCAGATACAAAAGTAATGTCGGGAGAAGTTGTACGCAGTATGTTATTAGTCATGGATATTCTGGTCGGGTCTCCAGAAATAATGCAAATAAAATCGTGTTCAAAAGAAGCGTCAAATAACTGTTGTCCCCTTGTATCCACTTTGTACGACCAATTTGTGTGGTGGCCGTTAAAATCTCCCGCAATAACGGTTTTTCTTGAAAAACAACTAAACACTTCCTCCCAGTCACGCAATGATGTACGTACAGATTGTGGACAGTATATCGCAATTACTTATTCTAAGTTAGAACAATTAAGTATTTTTACACATATAACAACAATTTGAGTGTTACTGATATTTAATGGATATCTTTGAGCCTTCAATGACTTGTGAACTAGAATAGAGACCCCCTCGTACGAATCCCCTCTATTCCTTCTAATAACTCGATAATTGCTAACACTTAAATTTACATTTGCTTCTAACCACGTCTCACTTAACAAACAAATATGTATATTATCATGATTTAAGTAAAGTCCTAATTTACGTTTTGGTAACAAACTTTGTGCATTCCATTGTATAATCTTAACATTTTGTTTATTTTTGTTACTATCCATTATTGAACATTGCATTATAAAATTTCCCTAAAATGTCGCCATCTTTTATAACTTAACTTTTATCTTTTATAAGTTAACTTATGAACAATTAATTCAAAGACAAGTCTAATTTTTCTCTGTAAACTATTATTAGAAAAGATAATTTGTTTGGTTTTCTTTAAAAAAGTATGAAAAGTTAATTTACTATCACTATTCTCTGTTTGCTTTTCTTCTTCACCTGACGTTGACAAACCTTCGCTATCTTCCCTCTCTCCTGACGAGTTTGCCATCTTCCTCGTTTTTAGTTTTGTTTTCTTTTTTTTCCTAACTTTCGTGTTTGTATTATACTTTATTGTTTATCTGAGAAATCCGTGTTGTTTTCATTATTTCCTTCCAATAAAATTGTTTTACCTGACATTACTATTTCTTTGTACGACTTTTTTTGATCACTACCTTCAAGCGTTTCGTTACGAGTTAAACTCTCCTTTCTTTCTATTACTTTATGATTAATTTTCGCCACTTCTTTCAAATATTTTTCTAAAGCTATTTTGTACATGTAGTTATCTTTGCTCATTATAGATCTCATTGCTTTTTCTTTTAAAAACATAGGACAATTCTTGTTAAACGCCATATGTTTGCCTTTACAATTTATGCAAATATAATTATTAGTGTCACAGTTGGCGTGGTCTTTCGCACATTTTGGGCATACGTTCTTTTTATTTGTACAGGACCTAGATAAGTGCCCGAATTTCCAGCATATTGAATATTGGGTCACGGGAAATGTTTACGGTTCTACTTTAAAACGCCAGCCGTATCCATGTATATGTGTAGGTAACGTAGGACTTTTAAAACAAAAGCAAACGGTTTCGCTCGGGAACCATTCGCCACTATCGCTTAATCCCTTAAGTCTCTTGACTGATATAATGTCATATTCACATCGGAATGCATTAGTAAGTTCCTTCTCATCTATATCTAGTTCTAAGTACCGTATTGTGCCATAAGACAAACTGACTTCATTTGTAAAGTGACATCTGTAGCTAAGTTCTTCAATTTTCTTATTATTTATAAATTTCTCCGCTTCTACTTTTAATTTCAAAAGTTATAAATATTTTAAAGGAGTTTTTATACTTTATATCAACAATCTTTTGTACATTTTCTGTTTTTAATAGTTTTGCCATCCCTTTTTGTTTAGGTAATACTTAAAGTGACGTCACACAGATTTCATATTTTGTTTCGGAACTCGTTTCGTTTGAATGTCTTCTCGCTAAACGTTTTGATCTCGTCACAGGTATAAAACCAGTTCCATCATTCTTTTCATTATTCAATTCATCACTTTCGTTCGAACATCTTTTCTCCGGTCTAATATCTTTTTCACATCTACCCATGATTGGGCTCATTATTTTCCGTAATAACGCTTCACTCTCACGTACTTGTTGCTCACTTGAAACATCACTGTCAATGCTAGCCATGCTAACATTATCAGACATGTTTATAAACTACTCTCGTACTTGCGATGATCGAGTAGATGTAAGTATGTGAATACCCACAAAATACCCTCAAATCGAGCGTACTTCGGTGCGCACACGTGTAACCGTGCGCTGCCCAAGCGCGCAACAGCACGATGGTTGTTTCATCAAAGATTTGCACCGGCCTATAAGGCTAACCCCACTGAACGTTGGTTTGAGTAACAAAATATCCCCTTTTAGCGAAGGCAAACAATTGTTGATCATTGTAGGATAACTTCTAGATTGTTATACTTTGACGGTAAATGCTATGTTTCTAAGATGTTGTTTGAGTAGAGAGAAGCTTGAGCGACGGTGACGATTCGAGGTAGGCGGCGTAAGTGCGTAGCTCGATCTTGTGCGTGTTGTTCTTAGAAACATAATCCTCCTTGTAATAAATGTTGTCAGTTATATTGCAGAAAAGGTTAGTGCACTTAGAGACACATTAAATAGTAGGTGTAATAGACAATGTTAGTGCGGGCGCAATAACGAAAGTCGATGCAATAAAAAGTGGTGCCATAAAATGAAATGGTGCAGGTGTGCGATTGCGTTGCCTACAGTAATGTAGTATACTTGAAACAGTTGTATATTAATAGGTATACAATTTGCGCGGCTTGGATCAGTTGTGCTGTGTGAACGTCTTTGTGGTGCCGCCACAGCCTTAATCAGGCATGAATATTGGACTTTTTCTAGCTCAGATCTTAGCTTACTAGATTATAAGATATGGCAGGTTTATATATAATACGGATTTAATTAGCAGAAATTTTCCATGTAAACGTTATTTTATATTTAATGGCCAATTTTTGTTGGGATGTTATTTAAGGACCGACTAGGTATATAACAAATTGCAAATTAAGGATTTTTACATTGTGATGTTTCCTCCTTGTCAATTTTATAGCGACATTAGGATGGAATAAATTTTAGAAATATTACTGAAATAAACAGTCGTAAACCAGGCATGTATCTTCATTGAGGTGTCCTTAAGCTTGAGGTTCATTTAATCATATGGCAGAGCGCGCACGATCAAAGCTGTCCATCACAGCCTCGTGTAAGCAATCGCCTGTGCACGAATTCAATGAATTAATATACCTGACACACTTGTTCTCTCTCTACTTATTAACCTATATTTACATGCTATCTGATTAACCGATGATATATAACTCAACTAGATGAACTATTTTTTAGTTATAAAATTACAATTACTTCCTTTGAAATTGAAATTGAATAGAAACATTTTAAGATTTTATTTTATGTATATAATAATAATAATAATAGATTTTTATTCAACTCAGGAGCATAATTCAATAAACATCAAGAAAAAATATAAAGTATATCATGGAGAGAAATGAATGTAACAAGCAATGAAACTAATAATAATATTTTTATTGTGTTGCAACATTGAGTCAAAGGGGTAAGCTGCTCAGCGTGATGCTGATAATCCTAGAGGGATGGTCAGCGCTGATATTCTGCAAAAAAAAATCATTTTTAAAATATTATGCCCATTTAAAAATGGTGTTACGTGACATCGTGGTGGTATATTAAAGCAAAAACGAGCACACGCGTTTTGGACCCGTTGAATTAATTTTTCCGTTTTTGCATATAAGCAAGGACCATAGACTGTGTCCAGATAGTTTAGGTTTGATAAAACGAGCGATTCCACAAGTTGTTACGTAAATCTTCATTAATATATTGGCGTATTTTGTAGAGAATTTTCTACTTATAAAAACAGTTACGCACAAGTTTGGAAACATGGTTTTCATTTTTCATATACGAATCCAACTCTAGGTCCAGGTTATGAGTCTCATAAACCCGTTTAATCTACTCCGCGCCCAACTACACCTTACAATCTGTGGATATTTTGGTCAACTAACCAAATTTCGTCAAATATTTGGTTTTTAAAGGATTTATTGGGACAAGACAGTCGTCTTCGGACCATTCTTATTTTGGCGAGATCTTCATTCAGAAACTGTACTGCCGACTTTTACTCCGTAGCTTTAATTGATATGTATATCTCTAGATCATCAGCGTATATATGTGCATATTTTTCAGCAGATGTGTACTAAGTACATTTTTAAGGAAAGATAATATTTGAAATTGTTTAGTAATGTATGACGTAATGTGCATATTATGCACTAAAATTAGTTTTGTGGCTTTGTACATTGATGTGAAAGAATGTAACAATAAATCTGATATTCAAATAGCAAAACTGCGTAGAATATTTCACATTCATATGGGATAGTCCATTCCGGAATCGGTAATAACTTTAAACATTTTGTAAGTTTTAAGGTTTAAAGTTATTGCATTTGGTACATTAACATAACTTTACATTCAGTGGCGTCGCTTAGAATTTACTGGTGACGCCGTAAATTTTGCCAAACTTACAAATACGCGTGTTGAAAATTTGATTCTCAAGTTATAGCTGCCATGAATCACGTACGTTCGTAAATACACTTCGAAGGTAATAAAAAGGTAAAGTTGTGGCATCGCTTTTTGTACGATTCCGGGGTGTTACTGTATGAATATTCATGTTATTAGAAATATTTTTTAAAATAAAATAATAAAGTCAGATTTAAATCTATCAATTAGTGTTTTAATATATAAAGCTACTTTATGTACTACGTAAATTTTTAGATATAGCAGATAGTTATTATTTTCCCCGCTAGTGTAAACGTCGTGTGCTACGCGAACGCACTCTGGTAGTCGCTAGCGCTGAAAACTTTGTGAGGACCAAGGAGCTTACTGACCGTGGGATGGAAGTCATCGTATCAATCAAAATCCACGAGTTAGGATACAAATAGCTCTACACAAGAGCGAGGCGCTATGGTTCCATACAATACCCAGATCGAGGACACCACACGATTCGTTCGTCCACGTAGGTGGGGCTGATGTAAAAATAGGGCGGGCAATACATAAGGTACTTTGGCCTCACTCTATATAGTTGTTGGGCCTTATTAGAACACTTCGAATGTCAGATCCAGCGGATCAACAGCATAACAGGTGCTTTGCACAGACTGCTTCGTAATCTCGGAGGACCAACTGAGGAAGTCCGCCGTCTCTATTTGAGGGGTAGTGTGATCCGTGGCCTTATATGGCGCGCCGGTATAAGCTAAAAGGCTGTTCGAGGGTATGGAACTAAAATCTACAGCGTCCAGCGGAGAGTGGCCATACGGACCGTACGGTACCTCACGACATCTTTCGAGGTGGCGATGGTCATGGCTTACTTTCCATCTCTAGACATACCGGCGGATAAGTATCCGCACCACACATGCAGGCGGTGGAGGTGAGCCGAATCAAGTACTCGAGGCGCTAAAGCACCAGGAGCGGCAAAGCGCGTTTGCAGTGTGGCTAAACTTTTTGACAAGAAATATGTGCGCAAGCGCGTTGTGATTGCTATCATGCCGGTCTTCGAAGCCTGGTTACAACGACGAGGAGAAAGAACCACCTACAGGCTTACAAAGATGATCACTGGGCATGGGTGTTTCGGTGATTACCTATGTAGGATTCGACACGAAGCGACGTCAAATTTTTTCCTCTGCGGTGGGAGGGAGGAGGATCCCGCATCGCACACGCTTAACTGGCGTGGCAATTAGAGTGGCGGACCTTGGTTAACCGGATCGGACGAGACCTCTCTTTACCAGCAAACGTGTCGGCGATGTTGGGAAGAGATTGGGCGTGGAGGGCCGTAGCCTCCTTTTGTGAGGTTGTTATGGTACAAAAGGAGACTGCTGTGCGGTATCGAGAGGTATCTTACCAGATAAATTATTAATATGGATTTTGACCAGTTATTAGAGTTTGGCTTATTAAAACCAATTTGTGGCGAATACAGTAGCTCGTACTAAACGAGGCTAGTACAATAACTCGTACTAAACGAGCCTCAAGATCACGCCACCTCTTACGTCAGATCGTGCGATGTTCTGCTATCTATATCTATGCTATCTATATATGTATAAATACGCGTGTTGCTTAGTAGTCAACGCTACACTGGAGTACGAGCTACTGTACTCGCCACAAGTTCAACACTTTAAATACTCGCATGCGATAATACTAATTTAAAAAAAGAAGACCACAAACAACATTTTACTGCGGTTCTACAGCATTTAGAAGATCTCTCAGTGCAATATTCTAAATGCAATTTTTTTAAGGTCGATTTGTCTTCCTTAGATTATGTGATTGATAGGCACAGGGTGAAATTTATTGCACAAAAACGTAAAAGGGGACTATTCCCATTTTATTATTTTACTCGTATAGACGAGTATGTACGACAAAGCTTTCACTAAATTATAGGAGTAAATGATAGCCGATCGTTATTTGGCGCATTTTAAACCCAGTGAGGAACTAATTTTGTCTGTAGACGCGTCCTCAACAGATCCAGGTGATGTGTTATAACAAATCTTCAATGACGGCATCTAGAGACCTGTGTTGTATGCGTCGCGGGCACTGAGCAATTAAGCGTAAATCCAAATGGAGGCTACTGCAAAAATTTGATGACCTACAGTTCCACCAATATTTGTGCGGCACATCAGTCCCCTTCTTTTTGCGAACGGATCATAAGCAGCTCCTAGCCATATTTTGGGCTCATCAGGTAACAGCCTACGTTTTCGAAAGGTTCTTCGATAAGTATGGCTAGGTCATCAGCACAACACACTGTAAAGAATTTGCCGTTGTTAAGGAAGCTGAATAGCTCATTCACAACAATATTCCACAACAGAAGTGAGATAACGCCTCACTGAGGACTCCCTTTCCCAAAAAACCTCTCGTTGTGATGTAAATGGTAAATTCTATGGCTCTGTATTTCAACACGTTGCCTATCCAGTCCATTATTGTTGTGTCTACATCATGCTTTTGTAAAGTCTGAGAAATGCTGGTAAAGTTGGTTTTGTTAAAAGCACCTTTAATATCAATGAAGGCAGCTAGTGTTGTTGTTATATGTGAGTCCTTTTTCTATATATGTTATAGCAGTGTGAAGAGCAAACTCAGCTAATTGACCTTTGAGTGATCGGGCGTGTTGTAGTGGATGTAATGGCTTGCTTTCCAAGTATTCCTGCCTGATTTCCATATCACAGCATCGCTCCAGAATTTTGAGAATAGTGGATGTGAGACTAACAGGTCTGAATGACTTGGAGTGTGTCTAATCACTTTTGCTTGGTTTTGGAATAAAAACGACTTTCACTTTTCTCCATAATGTATGGTATGTATCTGTCAACCAGCCAACTCCGACACAGCACGCAGAGGTGATGTTCCATGAGTGGGTGGGTCCATTGTACATGTCCCAGGAAGATTCCACCAGGATCAGCTGACTTGTATGGAAGGAGGCAAGAAATACTCTGTCTGATTTTGTCGCATTTAATGACTCCTCGGGCGGTGCTTCAATCAGATTGTATGGTGTGTGTTGCAATCACTTTCCATGACCGGTCGTTTCAAATTTCGAATCCAGGGAAGTGTATTTCAAGTAAGAGTTCACACCTCTCCGGATCAGATTTGGTGTATTTTTTATAGGTGTTTTTCAGGCTGCCTAGGTTGATTTTTGAGTCCTTAGGATGCATCGCACCTTTTTTGCTTGATTGGTGGTTTCGATATCAGTACAGAAGTGTTTCCAAAAGCAATTGTCTTAATCTAATCTGTTTCTAGTAGTGATATTAGCGATGTGGAGAGGGGATCGGCGCATCGGTCCTCCGTGAAACACTATCCCAAAATCTCTCGGTGATGCAACATAGTTATTAGAACCATTACAGTTGCATTGGTAACAAAGTAAAATAGTTTAATTTCTTCGCCTTTTAAATTGAATATTCTTTGTACAAACACTAGTCCACGGTGTCTCTTAACATCGAAGCGTCACCATTTGGGCTTTGGACTAACCACGAATATAAAATGTGAAAAGGAGCTGTTGGCTCTGCTCGTCGTCTAAAATAATTTAATAATACAAAAAGTTAGGATACTACTTTAAGACTGTAAAATACACCCCACAAAAGTGCCATTAAGGTAAGTACATATAATGTAACTATATATATAGGCCATAGTTACCCCAAAGGCCGTTACCTTTATAAGATTATTTAATACTCTTTTAATTATTATTCTTAAACGTGTATATAACTCGATTTGGTTAACTTACTACATTGTATGTTTTATGAATATCATATACGACATATATTAAATCTCCGCCTCGTTAGGAAAGTTTTTTTTAATGAAAGTCATTCATGACATTTCGTTGAGGGACTTGAACGATAACTTATACATTTATTTTTAAGTACTCGTGTATATATATATGTATTCTTGTTGCCTTTGTTAGTTATTATTTACTTAAATAATTTAGGAAAAGTTTAAATTATCTACAAAAGGTATGAAAATGGACGATGACGATGAAGAAGGAATGTTTGGGGGTTTGTATGAAGATGGTCATTGGATATGGGATGACATGTCAGAGGCCTTAGTTTTTATTAGGTAAACAATATTATATTGTCTTAAAATTGTCCTACCACGTACTTTCTGATAGTTTAATATTAATAATTTTCTATCCTATAATCTGTTTAGAGAAAAGAAAACACTGTGCTTAGTACTGAGACCTGTATAAGTTCTAATCTACTTTTACTTTACAACATGCAATAGAGCGAACCTTGAACCTTTTACAGTTAATATTGCATAATATATTTTCACAAAAAACGTCGTTGATGCAGAGGAACTAAAAAAACACACTGCTTCTATACAAATCGGCAGATGCAAAATGTGCTACTTTTTTAAATTTTTATTCAACGTGCGACAACCAACTTCGAGATACTCTTTACAACAAAAATGAAATCAAATTTAGACCACGCTGTAAACAGTTGTGTTCACATACTATAAAACAGATATAAAGGAACAGATTAATTGAGAATCTCCTACTCATCAACGGCTAAACAGTGCACAGGAAAAAGTTTGAGTTTGAAATTAGTAAATAGATTTTTTTTAAAACATGACTCTGTACGTATTTGTATTCTATTACAGTGTCAGTTAATGAATTAAAATAAGTTAGTTTAAATCTTTAACTGTTTACAAATTGTTACAGGAGAAATTAAAAAGGGTATTTGCAGAACAATGCTGTTTACCATTTGCTACACGTTTGGTTTTGTGTGATTAAAATTTGATAATGGTTTTGTTAGGGTCAGACAAAGACACGTAAACATAGAAAGAGATAATTTAGATACTGTATTACAAAATTATTAAGTAAATAAAATTTTAGTGATCTTCCTCCGAAACCAGTAGAAGCTATTCAAATACCAACCAAAGCGCCGACAGGGACAGTGGAATTCAGAGATGATGTCGATTTATTAGAACAGGTGTGAAACCTATAATTAATTTTTCATCTACGTTGTTTTTTGCCATAACCATAAATTCAATTATCAAAGACTGTGGATGCCGAATTCATATTACTTATCGTGAAAAAGATATAAGCAGACTAGCCTAGGGTTCGCTTTATTTATATTGAATGTAATGAATGGCTCAGATTAAATCATTCGTTGGAGCCCAGATTTCCCATGTCGAGTTAAATAATATAAAATAATTGTCAGTTCAGACATAATAATTAGGTAGCAATTCGTAAATATAAATTTATCATTTCATATTACCTTTCAGCATGTTATGTGTGTAATTCGTTCTGAATATTATTATTTATGTGAATATTAACGATTTTCTATTGTTTAATGTGTAAATGAAATCTGATCAATGCAACTTTATTAAAATATAATAGGAGTTTTAAAAACTTGATCCATTTTCGAAGGCGCAATGCTATTGGCGTCTTGACTTTTTGTTTTACATTAGAATTAAAGCTCAAAAAATGTACCAAATGTTTAAAACGGGAAGAAATGTTAGAAATTGGAAAATAATGTAGTTATTGGTAATTTACAAAAACTTACAAACACATGTATGTTGAACGTTTTTTCATTTTTAGATTCGCTACAGGCGCCGTTATCAAAGAAAAGTAAAACCAGGTCAACCGGAAGTTATAACTATACAGGTTCGTAAGCTTTGTTTTTTTTTATCGGTTAGGGGCTAACACTTGATCTCGATTTCTTGTGAAGTGACAATGAGGCCGTAAATGGTGAAGCTTGTTCGCCCAGAATACTTTTGGCTTTCACATGTGTGGTTGTCGGAACACAGCAATGCTGTTAATGCGGCAAATTGAAATATAGGGTAGGAGGTAACCAGGCGGGTTTGTAAAACCTTATCACCATCCAGACTCTACTACTCTACAAATTGAACCCGAGACCTCTGCATTACAAGGCAAGCGGTAAACCACTGCGCTACGGAGGCAATCACTAAATTAGATATGAATTGAATGTATTTATCTATATATACGTAAATAGCTCACGGACTACCGGATTCGTGAACCCTATGACCGATGAAGCTGTAAATGTCGTCGATAGATTGACAGCGAGTAACATCATTCGAATATAGTCAGTATATTTACATCCGTTAAACTTTTAGATTGCTTATAGTTAAACGTTACTGTACATTTAGATAAAAAATTAATTGTCTATTTTAATTTTCACATCTGCACACACTACTGAAAAAGATGTACACAAAGATTTAAGTATATAAGAGAACAATTTATATTTAATCTAAACTAATAAAATAGTTGGGAACAATAAAAAGTCAATATTTTTTTTTTTATCTTAACATTAGATGAAACTATTACATGCAATTGCAATAAGTAAATTTTTTATTTATTTTCATTGTTATATAATAGTTATTTTTCTTCATATTTGTCCTTTATCGTTAGAGCTTAGTTATTAATTTATTTATTTATTTACAAAACTGTGCTTCACACAATTTGTTGTAACACCGGTGGACTTAGTCTTTAGGAATTTTCGGCCAGTCAACTCTGGATGCAGTAGAAAGGCTGTGTGGAAGGGGTATGACATTTTGTTAAAGCAAAATATATATACATAATAATAAATATATGAACTTAAATCAATACAAGTACGAGTTTGGTGAAGATGAAATAATATACATACAAATAAATTATTCATTTTTTATACTCGTAAATATTATACACACATACCAAATACAGTAAATAATATAAAAATACATAGAAACATTTATAATATTTGATTAGATAATCAGAATTTATTAATTTGTATATCTAGTGTTATCAATCTTCCAATAATATCGTTTGTGAAGATACTTTAATGTAATTTTACTCGTTGCATTCTTGACATCATCAGGAAGGCCGTTCCAAAGCATTAAGAATTATGATATTTTGAAAATAAAAGAGTTATTGAAAAAGCGCTCTAAATTTGTTTATGAATTTGTATCATAACCAAATAGCAATTCGATATCGACTTTACAGCCAGATGAATGGGGCCAACTAATTTCGTTAATTTGGAAGCCCCATTTATCTGGCTGTTCATCGTTTTTAAAATATAATTAAAATAAAGGGTGATATACCATTGTACCAAATAGAAGAAACGCTTCCATAGACAATCCTTACAAGTAAACCAGGACTTTCCACAACCATTGCTTTACATTTATTTATAAGGATTGACCGAAAGCCCATGACAAAGGGACAAATCTTTAATGGTATCCAAATTATCATTAAGAATTTAAATGGCCCCATTTATATTTTTACTATCGGAATGCACATAAAGCTGAAAGTCATCTGCATACGTATAGTACGACCGACTGACGACTAAGGACATAGAGTTTATGAATAGCGAAATTATTATTACAGAGAGTATACCGCATCGCTGCACATCAGGATTTAGATCAGCCCAAGAAGAGGATAGTAATTCCAAACGAACTAATGGCTAGCAGCCACGAAGATTCGAAATCAACCATTTCAATGTTTATACTGAGAATATTAACACATTATCGACCGGTGATGAAAAAGAAATTTCCCCATCTTATCGTCTTTTTGTCGATAAACTCTTTACGGCATAGATCTTTTTTTATTTTAAAATGACTGAGTAGAGGAAGTATAAGTATAAGGAACTGAACAATCGTTTGAAAGTTTGTCTCTCAATAGGCTTCAGCTACAAAAGTCAGAGTAAGGAGCTAAACATGGGCGAGTGGCGACTACGAAAAGCCTAAAAGTCGGCGACCGATCGATAAAATGTTAAGAAGGCAAGGTGGGACAAAAGCTTATAGTAATGTAATGTGTTAAAAGTGTTTGAAAAGTCAACAAGCGTTATCGCTGCTAGTTTTTGGTGGTCTATATTTTTCCTTATATCAACTGTGACTTTTAGTAATGCAGTGGTAGTACTGATCAGAAAACGAAACTCAGAATGCAAATTATTGAGCAGGTTACATTTTTCAATGAAATTAGACACTTGCTTATGAACACAGGCTTTAAGAACTATGAAAAGAAAGGAGAGAATGGAGATAAGATGAAACTGATCAGGAAGTAATGGATTGGATACTTTCGGAAGTGTGAGGATTTAAGCTTTTTACAAATCGATGTGTTCTAATCGGAATTCAATGATTAATTGACGATGTGTAAACTGGAATAAGGCACTCTGGTAACATTGATACCATTAAATTACTAATGTCATCACTGCCCATAGCCTTAGTTTCAATAGTTGACACAGTTTTAATTATCTCATCCCTGCCAACCGGAGAAATGTTGCAATTAGGAATTAAAAGCACAAGCTTCAAGGCAATAGAAGCTTTGGTTTGAGATAGGATCATATGATCTATTGAAGGTACAGAGGAGAAGCGTCGGTTAAGGTCATTAAAGTCAATATTGTTACCAATGATTGCAGAGTTTTTCTAGGCAAAACCCAGAGTTCTAAGATTTTTTTTTATACATAGGTCGAGCAAATAACTCCACTCCACCTGATGTTAAGTGGAAGTGGAGTCAAAGCCCTCAACCTGCCGACCCGCAAGGTGCTTCTTCACACCTCATGCAAAAGACGCAAGGTTAAATGAAGGAGGAGACACGTGAGCTGGGAGGGAGTTCCATTTGGGTATAGTGTGACAAAGGAAGGAATCCGAAAATTTCTTTGTGTGCGATGGATGGTGCTGACGGTGTGTCCATAACACCGCAGTCCCGCTTGTATGTTTCCAAGGTGAAAAGAGGATGGTGGGATAAGGGAGAAGAGCTCTTCGGAGCATTAGCCTTGGTACAGCCGGTAGAAAACGATCAAATCCACGATGTCTCGTCGCGTCTGCATAGGTTCAAGGGTTTTGGTGACCTCTGCATCACCAATGACACGGACTGCGCGGCGTTGTAACCTGTCTAAAGTATCCAGAAGGTACTTAGCGGAGTCTTCCCAGAGGTGCGAGCAATACTCGACGCAGGACCGCACCTGTGTTTTATACAGCATCCACAGTTGATCATGCGTGAAAAAACGCCACACCTTGTTCAGGACACCGATTTTTCGTGACGCAATTTTAATCACGGATTCAATGTGGTTTTTCGGATTGAGGTCGAAGCGAACCTCTATGCCGATTATGGTGACGCTGGTTTATGGCGTTAAGGTTGTGCTCTGAAGAGTGGAAAAGGGTTGGAATGGCGACGTTTTCGTCGAAAACACACACGCCTGAGTTTTGCTAGCATTGAACTCAATCAACTTGTCTGAGCCCTATGTGGATATGCGATCCAGGACCTGATTGAGTTCAATGACAAGATTTTCTCGTTTCGCCTCGGTTTCCACTCGCACTGCAGCTGGGTGCCCATCATAGTCCGCATGCACTGTACTGTCATCTGCATAGGGGTAGCATGTCATTGATATGCAGAAGAAACAGTGTGGGGGATAAAATGGAACCCTGGGGTACGCCGGCATTCACTGTCATGAGCCGCGAACAGCATCCGTCAGAGAGGACGCGGATTCTAGGCTCATGCAGGAAGTCAGCTATCCAGGCACCTAACTGGGCAGGCAGACCGTATGACGGAAGCTTGGAGACAAGACCTTTGTGCCAAACCCTGTTGAAGGCATTGACGTCAAGGCTAATTGCCTGTGACTCGCCACGCTTGTCGATAGGTTCATCCCAGAGATGGGTCAAGTACGCTAGAAGATCATCCGTGGATTGTTTCGGTCTAAAACCATATTGTTGATCATTAATAACAGAGTGATCCTCTAGGTAATCGATTAGATGACGGTTTAGGATCCTTTCCATTGCTTTATAAAGTACTGAGGTGACAGTTATTGGTCTATAGTTTGCTGGGTCTGACCGGTCCCCTTTTTTGGGTACCGGTTACATATTAGCCACCTCCCAAGCCCTCGGCACACGTCCCGAGGAGTATGAGAGTTGGTATAGGCGTGTGAACAAGTCAACTCCGCTGCACAATTCTTTAGTACAATAGCAGGTAAGCCATCCGGTCCACTAGCTTTACGGACATCGAGTGACTAGCTCAATATGCATATATTGCATGATTTTTACGTCAGGCATGGAACAGCCACGGTGTGATATTGGATGTGGCTGTGCATTACAGTCATCGATTCGGGAGTTGGCCGCGAAGAGACTTGCCAGGATATCGGCTTTCTCTTGCGGCTTGTGAGCTAAGACACCATCCGAACATCTTAGCGGTGACAATGAAGGTTGGCAGAAATTTCTTTGCACGGTAGCGGTCAGACGCCAGTAGCTACGGGAACCCGTAGAATGCCGGTCTAGCTCTTGGCCAATGCGTGCAATGCGCTAGGTATCCGCTCGTATGTAAGCCTTCTTGCAGGACTTGGAAGCTTTATTATAGGCTGTTTTCAATGAAAAGACATCGGGACTTTTGAGAGCGGGGCCTCTGATCCAAGTGCGGTATGCAGCCTGTTTAGAGGAAACGGCATTGGCACAGTCGCGGTTGAGCCCGAGGATACGACGGTTGGACAGTTGGGAGAATTTGCGACATTTTCATTTATATAGTGGCATTTAGCATTTTATACCATTTTTTTTTTCCTTTAAAACCCCTGACTTGGTGATCAGAGACCATTTCCTTCTTTTCATTTTTCCTTCTTTTTCGTATTTCCTTCTATTTCTCTTGATGTTGTTCTGCTGTCCTTAATGCCACTAGGTCTAAGTATACAAATATACAAGTAAGTAGTGGCATTTCCTTCACTATTTGTTCCTTTTCACCATTCTCTTTCCAATTTCCTTACAATATGTCAAAAATTCTATTCTTCGATCTTAATCTTCCATAATTTCTGAAATGGTCTCTCTGGTCACCCTTACTTGAATTTTTCCTTCAACTTCCGCTCTCTTTGATCCGAACACCGGACATTCAGTGAGGAGATGTGGGACATCCTCGATTTTGGTAGGGTCACATATGCACCCCGGGCTCTCCTTGCACCTGAAGCGATTCAGGTACTCGGAGAACCCGCCGTGCCCAGTCATTATTTGTACCAATATGTGGTCCAGTTTCATGCCTCTCAATACCCTATAGGCGCGAATTGCATCGGGCAAAAATATCTTTGTCACGGAGGCCGTGCTCTCCTCTCTGTACCGCCGATTCCACTCATCAAGCGACTCCTGACGAATCTGCCGCTTAATGAATGAAATCGGACAGCGATCGTAATCCCATCTCTTTTTCAGGAGCCTTGCAGCATCCTTTGCTAAATCATTGGCTCTCTCATTTTTCTCCAATCCTGCGTGGGCCTTAATCCAAAATAATTTAATTATTTTGTTTTTAGCACTTGCCGATGTTAAGTTTGCTTTTGTATCACACGCTAACGGATGGAGGGAATTCCCGCCTACTACAGCCTGGAGAGCCGCCCTGGAGTCACAAAAGATGCTGCAAGTCTCCGCTTTGCTTTTTAGAGCGAAGTTTGTGGCCTCACGTAACGCCAATAATTCCGCCTGGTAGACGGTGCAGTATGGATCCAGCTTGAGTTTTCGGTACTTCGTCTCGACACCGCCATCCTGTATGGATAGCGATGCTCCGACTTTCCCCTCAATTTTACTGCCATCGGTGAAGATGCTCTGGCACGCGATGGATTTTATACCATTGATTGAATATTTCTTAATACTTTAAATTGAGTCTAGTTGTCTTCGGAGCGACTTTTTTATATTTCTTATATGCCTGATCAGGTCTAGCCATTGCCAGCTTTACATCATTATCCATCCATCGCATGGGTGGCCGCCTAATTCTGATATTATGTTCACGCTCCTATATGAACGTTAAATAAATCAATATCGTGTTAATGAGAAAGTTAACTTTTTTATTAATCGTGGTTACCGCCAATAAAGGGGATAGGTGCTCAGCAGCGTTATTTCTGAGCTTGTTCATGTTTATTCGTGAAAAGTTGCATAGTTGCGGAATAGTCCCATTGAATTTAGGAGGATTGGGTTTGTAAGAGAAACAAATGAACATGAAGTCTGACTAAGACTAACGATATGCTCTTGAGAAGCAATAATTAAATTGATTAATGAGCCTTGACATCGTGATGTGTTGCCGAAGAAGGAGAGAACAAAAAGAGTTACAGATTCTATAATGGATCGAAGTTTATATGATCGTATAGTATGTTTAAATAAGTCGGTCTTAAAGTTATATCTTCATATCATTATCAGATCAAAGATAATATCTTCATGATGTGACATTGAGTAAGTATAAGAGCCAAACTGTCTGACTTTTGAGCAGTATAATAAAGTTCCTTATCAGACATATTAACTATTGTAAATAAATATAATATTGTTAACGATAAATGAAAGTAAATACATTTATACTAAAAACTATGATACATTCTATAAAAAAATACGGCACCATCCCCACTGTTGACTTTTTACGACATATAGTATTTATTCATTAGTATACTTTTTATAACATTAAAAATATGAAAACAATAACAAAAGTATAATTACTACAACAATAAAAACAATACTACTCAAAAAACTACAATATATAATTTTAAAGAAGACAAATGGTTTGCATAAATTCTAAAATTATACAAAAATGAAATATATTCTTTAAAAAATAAATAAAAATTAAGACTAAGAATATCAGTATCAGTAGCAAAATATTGCGATGGCCACAATTTTTACATCAACATTAATAACAAGGAAACAAAAACGCTGATAAGAATAAAGACTGAAAAATTAAATTGTAAATAGTTATAAGATTTTATAAAACACTACTTCTCATATAAACTTTGACATTATATTCAATTTTGACGGCTAAACAAATGCTGTTTATAATTTAACTTTTAAAGTTTAAAATGTACATTAACAATATATTAATAGAAGTGGTATTAGTATGAATGATTGTATATAATGATGATTAGGTTAAAATATAAATGTTATAAGCATTCCCTCCATTTATAATCCCTTACTTTATACACTGTATATATATATATATATAT
>DWQX01001426.1:0-28166 GCA_018245475.1 Pharmacophagus antenor | reverse complement strand
AATCTAGTGCGGGCCACCGGTGGTACGCGCCGCCGGATAAGACAGTATAGCGCGGGCCACCGGTGGCCCGCGCCGGCTTCAACGTGTTAAATATAAT
Source organism: Pharmacophagus antenor (assembly GCA_018245475.1). Taxonomy (NCBI): domain Eukaryota; kingdom Metazoa; phylum Arthropoda; class Insecta; order Lepidoptera; family Papilionidae; genus Pharmacophagus; species Pharmacophagus antenor. Next base: position 28,069 of record DWQX01001426.1, on the reverse strand, counting down.
CCGTAAAGTTCTTCCGTACAAAAATCATTACGACATTGTCTTAATTTGTAGACTTCTTACAACTTAATGACACTTAATCAGTGGCGTAAGAGAACGCATTGTTTTTCTCAGTACCAAAGCCACAGATACCGAGTCACAAAAATAGACTTAACAAATGTACTTATATATAACATTACCTTATATTCTTACTAATCAATATTTTTTTCATAATTATGATCTGTTTCAATAGAAGTACAAAATAATTTATAACCAAGTTACAGTGTTCAATGAATAATATACACAAAATTTAGTCATCACCCTCGTCATATGGTGGAGAATTCGGAGAATAATTTGGTGACGTAGGAGAATATGTTGTAGGCCCGCCGGAAGACGGAGAATATACGCGAGAAGTAGGCGAGTAATTCGGAGAGGTTGGCGTGTATGTTGTAGACGTGGGTGAGTATTTTGTTGAGGATGGGGAATAACCAGGAGACGATGGCGAGTAGTTTGGTGATGATGGTGAGTAATTTGGCGATGACGGTGAATATGGAGTACTCGCAGGATGCTGCGGTGAAGAAGAAGAATAAGCAGGACTTGTAGGCGAGTAATGGTGACTCGTAGGTGAGTATTGTGGACTGGTCGGTGAATATGAGGGGCTACCGCCTGAAAGTGACGGTGAAGTCGGCGAATAATTCTGTGATGTTGGTGAATACTTCGGCGATGATGGTGAATATCTTGGAGATGATGACGAATATGCCAGAGATGTAGGTGAATAAGAAGGACTTGAAGGTGAATACGCAGGTGAAGTTGGTGTATAATTTGGTGACGATGGTGAATAACTTGGTGAAGTTGGACTATAAACTGGACTTGTAGGTGAATAACTAGGAGAAGATGGCGAATATCCTGGTGATGTTGGCGAATACGCGGGGCTTGTCGGTGAATAAGACGGGCTAGTCGGCGAATATGACGGGCTCGTCGGTGAATAACTGGGTGATGTAGGTGAATAACTGGGAGAAGTAGGCGAATACGCAGGGCTGGTCGGAGAATAACTCGGCGATGTGGGAGAATAACTCGGCGACGTCGGTGAATACGACGGCGACGTTGGAGAATAACCAGGTGACGTCGGAGAATAGCTTTGAGAAGTTGGTGAGTATATTGGTGAGGTTGGTGAGTAATTAGGTGAAGTTGGAGAATATGAGGGACTGGTCGGTGAATAATGTGGGGATGAAGGATTCGATTGCATGGGGGAAGCCCCGGCGTAAACAGGACTAGTCGGGGAGTAGGATGGAGATGCTCCTGCAGGGGAAGCGTAAGGTGATAATGGAGGTCCAGGCGATCCAGGAGAGCCTGGTTGTGATGACCACGCACTGTATGCTGGAGAGAGTCCAGAAGCATCCGATGCACCTGAGGGTGAGAACGATGGTCCACCAGGCGTCATACTACTGCCAACTGTAACAAAATAGATAATATTTATTTATAATTATGCGTTATTTAATTATATTTGGCTTTCTATAAGCTACACTTATACAAAGTCATAATTACCTTGGCCTGGTGACCAAACACTGCTTCCATATCCTGGTGTATTCTGTGTAGACCATGGCGTCATCAATGGCGTCATAGACGGAGTTCCAACCCCAAAATACATTCCGCCTCCAACGCCCATTCCAACACCAAGACCTCCCATTTCCATTCCATGTTTACATTTTTCAGCATCGAGAAGCAGGTCAAAACATCCTGAAATGATTTGAAACATTAGAGATACACATGCTATCTTAACACTGTAATGATAAATATTAATTTTAAAAATTTCGGAATAATTCACACTCACCAGTTCCCATTCTTGGTAACTGCCCCATAATTATATTTTCAGATACTCCTCTCATGGGGTCTACTTCAGCATGACTGGCAGCGTCTAGCAAGACATCCACGGTTTCTTCAAAAGAGCATCTCATAAGAGCTCCTGTGTCTTGCCTATTGATACCGTGACGTGTAATAGCCATAAGATGGCCTTTTGCAGTCATGACGTCACATAGCAAAGCAAGATGACGGTAATTTACATAAAGACCATAGAACTGCAATACAGCGTTCATTTCTTTTTCCACGGATTTACGGACAGCTTCAATACCAAGAACTTGGAATATTTCACAAATATCGTTACTGAAAGTTCTTATTGGATCAACATCTCTTTCTGAGAGGACTTTCATTAAAGATGTACCATCAGTTTCCAGTAACCATTCAGCAATTGCTTTAAATTCTCCTTGTTCTGTGATCATAATTCGTTTTTTGGCTTCAGTCTGAGGTAAATGCATGTACACTTTAGCTATGGCTTCTATGCCTTGTAAAGTCATATCTGATAACATATTGGCTTCAATGCAACGTAGGAACATGTCATCTTCCATTTTGTCTACAGTTTCTTCATCATTATCTTGGAATTTACTCTCTTCATTATTCATAATTCTTATTCGCAATACCAATTTTTCAGCATTATCGTCATTGAAAATACAGTTCAAGTCATCTCCAAACCCTGCATTTATTTTCTCCGCAATTTGTTCCATAGTTAACTTCTTATCTGTCATTCTCTTGCGATCTAATTCAATACGTAACAGCCAAGGCGATATCTTTGTGGGGTCAAAGTCAGGCATTTCATAATAAACATTAACAAATTCTTGATCTTCAGCAATTACAGTATTTTGTGGATCAGGATCATAATAAATTGCCGTATTTGCAGTAACTTTTCGCAACGTCGTATGTTCAAGTCTACAAAGAACATTTTTAGCTTTCTCAGCATCTCTGGCAGCACCACCGGTTAAAAATACGGTAAGCGATGGTGCTTTTGGTTTTTTCGATATATTGATAATTTCCTTCAAACGGGGCACACCAAGCGTTACATTTTTGGATGAGACACCGGCAAAGTGGAAAGTGTTCAATGTCATTTGTGTTGCAGGTTCACCTAGAGACTGAGCAGCTAGGGCTCCTACCATTTCACCTGGATTTACTTGCGCTTGTTGGAAACGAGTTTCGATTTCTCCAATTAACCATTCGAAAGCTTCACTCGATAACCGATATTCTTCTGATACAAATTTTGTGCAAAGAGTTGATCTTACCAAACACTGAAATAGAAGTGTTGCATTCTCGTTGGCTTGCTTGGATAAGCGATCTTCTCCAGCTACTATTACACATTTCCTTAACAAATCTTTAACACCTTGGATTACTTTAATAGGACTCAAATCTGTTGGCATCCTCTTATTAATATGGAAGATTTTTTGTACATTCCAAATCATTCTTTTAAAATTACATGGCAGTACAACCTTTGATTCACCACTAGGGAAAATTTGTCGTAATATTTCTCTATCCTTTGATAATTGCTCCCATTCGCTTTCTAAGTCTGATATCACATATCCAGATTCCGTTAATTCTTTTATGATATCTTCATTGAAAATTCGTTTAAGATATCTCTCATTGGAGGGATCAAATTTAAATTTTTTTTCAAATGCTTTGTTAGACAGTTTCACTGTAGGCAGATTCTGAAATTCTACTGTTTCTCCAGCAAGACCATCTTCACCATATCGCAACTGAATTAGTTGACCAACAGAGTTACGAACAGTACCGTCATAATGAACCATTACAGATTCCATAGCCTTTATTAGACGACGTTGAATGTAACCAGTCTCAGCGGTTTTGACAGCAGTATCAATAAGCCCTTCACGACCACCCATGGCGTGGAAATAGAACTCTGAAGGCGTCAAGCCAGCAAGATATGAATTCTCCACAAAACCTCTTGATTCAGGACCATAATCGTCCTTTATAAAGTGAGGAAGCGTTCTTTTACGAAAACCAAATGGAATTCGTTTTCCTTCAACGTTTTGTTGACCCACACAAGCAATAACTTGAGAAATATTAATATTTGAACCTTTTGACCCAGCAACTACCATAGCTTTCAGATTATTATACTCAGTAAGTGACTTTTTAGCAGATCCTCCAGTTTTATCACGAGCGTCATTAAGAATTCGATTCACTTGATTTTCGAATGTTTGCCTGAGAGTATTACCTGGAGTAGGTTCTAACTCCATATTGTGAGCTTTTTGAATAACTTCTATTACATCATCTTTGGCTTTTACAATAGCACGCTGAATTTCTTGATATGTTTGCGGATCGGCAATAGTATCACCGATACCAATAGAGTGACCTTCTAATAATAGCCAGTTATTGATGACAGTTTGAATGTTGCCATAAAATCTGCCGGCAGTTTCGTGCCCTAATTCCAACATGCAAATGTGAAGCAATGAACCGGCGGAAGCACCCAGAGATTTCTTACAGAGGATGCCCATAAGCAATTCTCCATGTTCTACAACAACTTTAGTGTCACCTGGTGAAATCCATTTATATGGTCCATCATCTTCCTCATCTGGATGAGTAGAGTGTGTCCTGATCATGTTCACATTTCCAGGTATAATCAAAGTGAATATTTGTTTACCAGTCCAAAGTGGTTGTGGTTTCAAAATGCAAGGCTGTGGAATCTTACCATCCCAAGTAGGTAAAAACATAAGAAGATTCATAACTTGTTCTTTTGTCAAAAACACATCTCGCTTTGTCATTTTTCTGACAGCTGTTAGTGTATCTTGCACAATACCCATAACAGGTTTATTAGCCTGTGGTGTTATAATCTGTCGAGGAGTAATATGAATGTTTTCTACCTCTGCGCGAGTTTCCATAGACTGAGGAACATGCAAATTCATTTCATCTCCATCAAAATCAGCATTGTATGGAGAGGTGCAACTCAAGTTCATACGAAATGTTGACCAAGGCAGCACTTTCACTCTATGACCCATCATACTCATTTTGTGTAAGGTAGGCTGCCTGTTAAATATAACCAAATCGTCATCTCTTAAATGTCGTTCGACTTTATATCCATATTGCAAATGTAAATCAGATGGTTTAGGATGGAATCGAAGATCAATTCTTTCCCCATTATCACGGACAATGTACTTGGCTCCTGGATACTGAGCATTTCCTCTTCTAACAAGTTCTTGCATTCTGTCTATGTTGAAAGGAGTAACAAGCTCAGGAAATGTTAAATTTTGTGCAATCGATCGAGGCACACCTACTTGGTCAATACGTAAATTGGGATCAGGTGTAATGACAGTACGAGCAGAAAAATCGACACGTTTCCCCATAAGGTTTCCTCTTATTCTTCCTTCTTTACCTTTGAGACGCGCCTTAATGGCTTTCAAAGGCTTTCCGGATTTTTGCATTGCTCTAAAAAAATAAATACCAATAGATATAATACACAATTCAAATATAAAATAAGCTAATGATATTTTAAAGAAAATAAAAATCATTGTGAAAAAATCTGTGTTATAATTTATTCCTTAATAATCCATACTTACTTTGGCATGCCTGGCATATCATTATCTACAAATGTAGCAACATGAAATTGTAACAATCTTATATTTTCAGCAAGAACATGAGCTGCTGCACCTAATTGTTCATTTCTCATTAATTCATTATTCGCCTTGATAATATCAGCAAGTTTGTGAGTCAAATCATCTTGATTTTTGGCAGCACCAAACATTACAACTGCAGGCCTCACTGATAATGGTGGTACTGGCAGAACAGTTACGATCATCCAATCTGGTCTCGCAAATTTAGGATCCATACCCAAAATAAAGGATTCCTCATCTATAAAGAAATGATCTAATCAACATAAAACATATTTTTAAACAATAAAGCTTTTATCTATAACATTAAACTTGTTCACTATAGCACTATATAGTTTAGTTTCAATGCACCAGTGATAGGCAACCTATTGATAACGACCCCTTCAGTAGAGCGAAAATTTTTATGGACCCCTGGATAAATATCCACAAATGTGATGTATATTTTGCCTATTTCCATCGGTTTAATTGAAAAATAATGTTATAACTTAGATATAATAATCCTATGTATATATTTCTAACAATTTTAACAAAACATTTTTATAAAACAAAAAAAAACAGAAAAATTTAATAAGATGTATGAATGCTGAGTTTATAATTATTTCATTAATGTTTGGATCTATGTTCTGATGAAATTCTAGATTACAATGGGATATGGATTTGCCAAGGATTAACAATTTTTGGCTAGACTGAATCTTAAGTTGATTTCCAAGACTTCCATCATTAATCAAATCTATCAGTTGCTTTTTTTCACTAACTTGAATAGTTGAACTACATATGTCACACGTTGGATATGGATTGGTACTTACATATTAATGCCACTGTAGCTACAGATTTGGCTGTTTTTAAGTGCCGCCAATCTACACCTAATAAATTTTATGTACTAACAACCTATTTTCACCAAAATAGAAAAAATAGATTACTTTAGATTAGTACATAAATTTTATTTGTAGCTGCAGTAGTGTTAATACATAAGTACTGGTGGATTTATTGGATAGTAAATGTAGAAGGACCCAATAATATAATAATGATGTGGAAAGGAAATTCTATGGACTTTCAGTACAAAACACGACAAGATGGGGGAATTTCTTTTTCACCACTGGTCAATAATGTATTAAATATTTTAAGAGTGCAAAACAAAATTCTTTTTTCCTTTATAACCTGAAATTTTTGCAATAGCTTATAAATACAAAATATATGACTACAGGGATGACAAATTAAAAAGACAATAAAGAGAATACAAGAGAAAAATATATTTTGTGCTGTAATAAATTAAAAATCCTTTACCAGTAATATGTTTAAGTATTTCCCAGACTCTCTCTGCTGTTATAATTATTTTCTTTTCCTGTGTGTCTTCATTTGCATGTTTCCATTCAGCAGTTAAATCTAAGCCTTGACGCCTGATAGAAGGTTGATAGTGACCACAGCCACCATGTCCTGAGCCTCTTTTACCTTCCTCTCCTTCTTTTCCGATATCCATATCTTCACCTCCCTCACAAATATTTTTACCTTTACAAAGGTCATAAACATATGTCAATCTTTTACGTGGCTGTCCTTTTGACTTCATGACAACTTCCTTTATTTTCGGATTTGTCTAAAAATAATAATTTAGTATGATTACATATATATACAATATTTAACATCTGCTATACATTATTAAAAAGAAACTTACCGGGCTAACAAGCAGCTTTGAGCAGTAAAAACAAACACATCTCAATATTTTAATTGTTTTTGTAATGAAACCAATATGAAAAACTGGTTTAGCCAAATCAATGTGGCCAAAGTGTCCTGGGCATTCAGTCATATTCCCAGCGCAGGTTTGACACCTAGAACTTCTATCAATCACCCCTTGTCTAGGATCCATGAGACCGCCAAGCTTGGGCCTTCCGCCTTCCATTGTTTCCGGAAAGCGAATGCCTCCCTCGGTGACGGACATACGTCGCTAAAATTTATATTTTTTACTACGATCGGTAAGGTGTTATCATACATATTTTTTAACGATTGAGCAATAAAATAAATGAGAAATCACAAAAATATCTCCTCATTTACTAACTTTTTACAATAAAATAAATATTATTACAGATTTAGAAAGAAAGTCGATATCGATAAGAAATTTCAATCTTATATTCATGGCGAACATAAGGAAAATTATCGTTATTATTACAAACTCAATCATACAATACGGTACTGGAAAATAAATATAATATTTCTAATAATAAGCAAAAATATGACAAAAAATAACACTTACGATTTCATCAGGGGATAATATACCGAATTGTACTCTTTTAACTTGGCGCAGAGGCGCCTTAGAATCGTTCGTGGTAGCCATTTTGAATGGAACAACAACATGCTATCAAACTTAAATGAAAACAGTGTTGCTACTGAATTTAGTGTAGGGTAACTAATTTATTGACGAGCTGTCACTGTAGTGGTGTTGCTATGATATAAAATGTACTCCCACGTTTTTTAATATTTAAATGTTTTTATATTTTCTTGATATACAGCGATTATTATTATTATATATTAATAACAATACTTCAATTAAATTTTGGCAAGTGTATTTGGACATATAAAAGTTTAAGAAACATTTTTTGCATAAAGATCTTTTATCTTCTTTCCTTTATGCCACTAGATGAGGTCAAAGCAACATATATTTTTTCTTCGGAGGATGTGAAGACATACAGTGAAGAAGTGAATCTTCTGTCTGTTATCTCTTTAGTTATACACTATACATTCATATCTTTTACCTGACAATAATTCCATAATAAAATCTTTCTCAAGTGCCTTGTACGCCTTTATACATGCCCACACAATTACTTTCAAACACCCCTGTATACATTTATTCCAGAACTAAATCTTCTTGTCCTTTTATCCTTTAATGACACATCCATCGCAACATTCGCATTTGTGCCACATACTCTTCTGCATCCGATTATTTTGTTCCCCACAACTCAATATTTACATTACGATAGATTTTATAAGTTTTATAAACTTTCCCTTCCGTTTATGAGGCAACCGTGGGTCGCATATATTCCACGAGATCTGTTGCTATTTTGTCCAACTAATATAAAAATATACTCTTTTAATTTAAAAAATATTGCCAAAAAATTAACACAACTTTTTTTATCAATTTTATGTGTAGCAGGTAAATGGGATTTGTGAGGAACACAGGTTTTCAGGTTTTACAAAAAATAACTTTTTATCTGTCTGTCTGTTGTTTTTGGATCTTCTTAAACTCATTTTTAAATGTTGGTATTTACTTTTAAGCCTAGCGAAGCAGGGTGTTACATATACAGTGATTATACAGTACAAATACAGTGATTTTTGAATATTTTTTTGTTACTAGTACTGCGAAAATTTTAGTTTTTTATAAATAAAATTTCTAAAAATACTTTAAATTAACATATAGATACTTTATTACAAATTAAAGTGTACTAAATTTATTTATCAAGTAAAATAACGTGTAAACTTTGATTTGATTTTGAGTTAGTTTCCATAAAGGATGGAAAAAGAGAATCTACGACAATTTACATGTTTATCTACGTCTTAAATTACACTAGCTGTTAAATTACATTCATGTTATATTATGAAATTTGCGCACGCCATTTGTTTTATTTAAAATAAGCCAAAGGAAACCTTGAAACATTGCTTTGTATTTGTCATTTTATTTCGAATTTTGCTTCATATAGACGAACACTAAAGATTACCCCTAAATTCAGTTTTATAACGACTGATCAATTGTTTTTTGAAGTAGTCCTTAAAGTGTCTGTTGTCAAAAACCGTTAAAGTATACATATTGTGCTTATATCTGCCGCTAAGTAATAATTTGCAAAAATTACAGCGTCTAGGTATAGAGCGAAGCGCTGTAGTTATTACATAACTGGGATAGACGTAACAATTTATTTCTAAAGGCATCGAGCGTATTGTAATGCCTCATAAATATTCTATCACCTCTTTATGGGCAATCAATACACTTACAACGTTCGTTGAAAAAAAAAATAATATTGTTCATTGCGGAAGGTGATAAAAATCTATTATTGTTTTTGTTGAGTACACTGAGGTGAGGGTTTAACGCAATTTCAGTACAATGAAATAGCTTTAGCTCAAACACATTTTATATTTTTAAACACGAGGTTTTATGACATTTAATTAATCATGTAATATATAGTCTGTTTTAAAATTAGCATGAATTTTATAAAAAAACAAATGATTGTACATTTTGTTATTAAATACTGCAAATGGTTCACCTCAAGAATATACCTTATTTGCAACATTCCATGATCGTTGTTTCATCCAAAACATTTAGTCTTTATATAACATTTATGACTAGTATTTTCATAGAAAAAAATATATGTGTATCAAACTTTAAAAATATAAATATTTTGCAAATATCCAGCCACCTTATAATCACATGCCTGATTATAACTTTTGAAATGTTGATTAACATAGTAAGAAATAGATCCTTTTTTAAATAATGATAATATATAAAAATAACGCCACGTCAAAGTCAAAATGTGGGGCTATATGGAACTGTTTAGGTATAGTTAAAAAAATCTCTATTTTATACAACATTAAAAACAAGGAACATTATACATTTTTAGATACTTTATGCAATGTTTATATAATATATCATCATTGCAATAGACATCGCAAATTATTCTACTTCCAACTAATTGTCAATAAAGCCTTTCTAAGTCTTTCTACTCTGAGTATTCTATATAAATATTTTTTTTAAAATATAATATCTTCACTATCGTCTTTAGGTTATATTTGATTACAAAAAGCAAAATGTACACAACTTTATTGCTTAATGTATTATTCTATTAAATTTGAACAATATATTTTAAGAAACTAAAGCAACATTCATAAAAATTAACTTGCAAATTCCAAAATTATATGACATTTTCGGAGTCAATTTCTCCCTGCTCAACTGTCATATACATGCCTTCCTCTTCGTAAGTGGAGTCGTGTTTTGCCAAAATACGAAGTAATGGACGCAATTTCATCCACCATTGTTGTTTCGGTATTCTCTGTCTGAAATAATATAATTAAATAAGTTTTAATTGTAATAGAAAATACCTCTAGATATTTTAATACTTACGCAAAGTTAGTTTGAGCTTTCAGATCTTCGAGTGGTGAAAATTTATATTGTCGCTTAACCACTCCAAGCAAGCATGCAGAATCTGCTGTGTTAGCAGGCCCCTTCTGAATATTTTCCACAAGCCAATGAAGACATTTAGCCGCCATTTTTGTACCCATGTTACGATCGAAGGGCGTTGGAGAACCGCCTTGCTGCATATGACCTAAAATCCAAAGATGTAACACATAAGACATTACGAAAAGAAACATAAAAATTGCCCTAAGCCTCAAAATACTAGAATGATTAAAAATATACTTTACATACCTAGAACGTTCATTCTAGCTGTGAAGAGTCCCTTTCCTTCTTCGGAATAAAGGCGATAAATGAACTCTGTGTTATAATTATCGTTTGCCTTTTCGTTACGCAGAATGAGACCTCGTTGAATTCCGCCAGTCATCTTAGAGGCCATATGGTATACGTCTTGTTGTAGATCCTTGATAGAGAACTTCTCTTCGTAAATATATGCTGCATCCGCGCCGCCAGCCAAACCTGAAAGAGGTATATTATAAATTACACCCTATATAAGTAGAGCAATAACAAACACTTATATTAATTACCGGCTGCTCTGCGAACTTCGGGCGGCATAATAATCAATGTGTTAACTTTTTATTAAACTTTATTAAGTGGTGGACCAATTCTAATTTCTCTGGTTTATTTCATTGTATTACATTCATTAAATTTTGAGATGAAAGTTTTTAGATAGCGCTGTCTAGTGTTAACTTGTTAAATTAAACAGAGTGAGTATACTGAATCTCATGGGAAAGCTCTATTTTTCTGGGACAAAAAATAATTCAAATTGAATTCATGGCCAGTTTTCATAAAATTTTACTAAGGAAATAATTCTGTATGACGAAATGTTTTTATCCACACTCCCGCAGGAATCCTTCATTTTTCCAGGATAAAAAGTATCCCAAATGGTATTCCATATTATAAGTGACCTATTTGCCAAGTTTCATTAAAATATCTTCGGAAGGTTTCAAATGATTCGCAAGTCAATGAGACAGACAGACAAAGAATCCAAAAAAAAAAACAATTTTACACTTCTATATCCTCCAGAAAGTGCATATCAGTTAAAATTTTCAAAAAGGACACGATTTACAGATTCAGCTGAGCTACACTTTTATTATAGTATAAGATTACTATAAAATTTAGAACTAAATTAGATTACGTGAAAATTTTTGAGTAATAAATTCCATAAATATTTAGTACAATTAAGTTGGTACAGCATCATGTATATCTCGTCTTAAAGAAAAATAGGTATGTATAATTTCTAAACAAATGCGCTTAAACGGCGTAAGGAATGAACCATACTGCGTGTTACCAAACTATGTAAAATTGATAGACGAATGTTATTATATCTATTAGTACATTTAGATCATACCACACTAGTGAGTTCACCACACAAGTTCTGGATGAAGTACACCAATTAAAATGTTTATAGTTGACCTTACTTAGTATAACAAAGTTGCCAAAATCCATTCACATTGTTCTGATATGTATAAGACCTTTGTCCCTAGTTCTAAACATATGTTAACTTATGGATCAAATGAATAGAAGATTTGTAAAACAAACCAGCAAGTGTGGCTAAGTAACCACAATAGCCTCCCATTGTCTCTATAACGAAGACACGCCGTTTGGTACCCTAGAAGTGAGGAAAAAATTGTCGTTTTAATTTATTTGTCGTGATTATAAAACGTACTAGCTTAGTAATAACCTATTTACTCTTTTAGAGATAACCATGCCACATTTTAACGGGTGAATATTAAGCAAAAATAACAATTCATACCATACATTAGCATATCAAGAACAAAGACTTATATCTGATTTCTTACATAACGTGTTAATCTAAACATATGTAACAATAATGCAATTCAAACGGTGACCGACATAATCACCTGAAGAAGCCACTAAAGTGACCTCCTACAGATATACTATATCCGCGAAAGCCGGATAATGCCTGAGATTAAATCAAATATAAAGCTATGCCAAGGATGTTTTTCATTTTATATTTCAGATTTCATGTTATGTCTTAAAATTAAGTTGTTAGCAAAACCTCTTTGTTGGATACCTGGGCAGATTGTCGGATACGGTCGCATATCTCGGTGATTTCATTGAGAGCTGTGTCGGCGCCGAGGGAGAAATCTGTTCCAGGCACGTTGTTGCTGATCGTCGACGGGATTACAACTAACGGGATACAAAATTCGGGGAACTGTGATCGAGATTCGTACAGCTCTACTCCTGCTTGATATGCCTGTAATAACGTATTATGTGTTAACAGTTTAAAAAAAATTAAGATTATTTTGATAAATAATCTTAAACTAGTTGAGATATATCAAGCCATAAAAGCAGAATCAATATTTATTTCTTATTAAATTTGAATATATGATGATTTTTTTATATACCTAACTAGGGAAATGATTGGTTCCTTACATTAAATTTCATTTTTGCGACAAAAGTAGTCTGTTTTTTCTTTCAGCAGTTAGTGCTTGCAAATTGAAGGGACAAGCACTTTAGAATTTACAATATTAGTATTGATATACAAGTACATATAGTGACAATAAGTTTTAAATCTTATGTTATTTAAAATAATTATTTATCACAGTAGTTCTTCCTCTATTCATCTTTTCTTACCTGTTTTCTGTTTTATATTTATGTTGGAATACATGAAATATACATAACGGGTGTATATAGTTTGTGTATTTATTAACAGGTTGTCTTTATTCTTTAAATTGTTTATTTATTTTCTTTTTCACTTATTTTCATGCACCCTCCTATTAAGCTCTGCTCAACCTTAAGGTATACTGGCAGAGAATGCCATTTGGCATTAAGTTCGCCTAATATATAAGAGTTATTGCATTAAAGCTATTAAATAAAAGTTACCATACCTCAAAATCAAATAAATATTATACACACCTCAAAACCTCCAATGATGAGAAGACCTTGAATATTGAACTGTTTGATACGTGCAGCAATTTCTCCTTTCTTATCTCCTGGCAATGTACGTTTAGTGCCTAAGAAAGCACCACCTTGAGCTACCCATCCAGTAACGTCTGACCTGTATTTAAATTTTATCTATACATCCAATGATAATAATAAGATATTTTTTAATTTCTTCTTTATTGCAACTCCAATCAATGTTTTTAACAGGATCATAATATTAAATGGTAATCTTTTCACAATCTAAGGCATGATAATAATTTATATTAAAACAAAGAAATTTATATGACCATATTTCCTCTTTCCGTTCTCAGCTTAAATGGTTTCTTCTCAGTAACCGCAGATCTTTCACAACATTGTTTTCTATCCTATATGACCCATTTGCCCAGAGTATTTGAAATGCAGATTTCAAAATCAGGACGATTCTCATGATCGCGTCCTTAGCTCTTTTGTTACCTATAATCTTCATGTACCTTTCTGCAAAACCAACTTCCTCTAGAAACTTTTCCTCCAACCGCTATCAGTCTTTGAAACAAACTACGAGTGAAGGTAGGGAAGCAGTCTCTAAGGATGTTTTTAAAAGCTTGCTACTAAATCATAATTTATCACAATAGTTCTTCCTCTATATTATATATTTCTTTTCTTATCCATGTTCTATATTTATGTTGGAATTTATGAAATATATATAATGGAAGTATATATTTTGTATATTTATTTACGTATTTTCTATATTCTTTAAATTATGTATTACTTTTTCTTTTTTACTTATTTTCACACACCCCAACATTGTTCTCTGCTCAACCCTAAGGTAGACTGGCAGAGAATGTCATTTTTCAATAAGTTCGCCTTATATTATAAATAAAAAATAAATATAAATGTATGTACTTTCGAAGGCGTTTATATCAACACACTATAGGCGGGTAAAATGAGCTTGACTGACACATCTATCCAACGAAAATGAATGAATGAAAATGTTCAATTTTTAAAACCATGTAAGTAATATCTCTACAACAAATAGAAAGATTTTAATAAAATTTCGAAATAGGTATGTAACAGTATTTCAAAAATAGTCTTTCAATTAATAAGTAAGCGCCAATATGCGGAACCACCACCCTTTCCGCCAACGGTATTTTAAATTATATTTTTTGATTTATTTATTTTACTACAAATTGTATTCGCAATAGTTTTTTTGTTGACGATGTGATGTCTCAGTTTATATATGAAAAAAACTACCAATCCATCTTCACGATATTCCCACTGATAAATCCTTCGACGCCGTCGTGTATTCCGAGCACGGTGTCGCCGCGATAGATACAGTTACGTACGAATGAGCGCACCGCTGCGTTCATACCGCACGCGGGCGCACCGACGTGCATTACAGCCAACGTGTAACCTTCCTAAAAGTAACGATTCATTAAATTATAACAATATTTACATTTCAACTAACAAGAATATTACTCTGTCATAAACCAATGCATATATCATTTGTAATGATACCACAAAAAATCAACTAAACATTTATTTTTTCGACAACACGCAAGCAATATTCCAGGTGCTGCTCGCGTCTAAAGGCTGCAATAACCGCTGAAAAACCGGCGGGCCATATGCCTGTTTGCCACTTCCATGGTATAAAATTTTTTAATTAAAAGTTTATATGAATTAAATTATTATAATTATTATAAAAATCTCTTCACTCACTGCAGGTTTTCCTGATTCATCAAATGCTTCTTTAGGAGGCTTCAAGCGAGTCAACATTTTGTATGTCTCTAAGTTGCGTGCGAAACTACGTCCACGCAATTGTACGGCAAGGTCCCAATTCTTATCAGCCATTGCCTGCAAAAAGTAAATAAAATATAACAAACATTAAAATACATAGTAATTAAATAAAATTATATAACTAGTCTAGCCGTTAATACTTTTACTTAAAAACTTTTTTTTCAACTTATTAATTGTTTTCAATTTGGAACCTGTTCATTATTTTAAAACTTCTTTCGATTTTGCGCCATTTCACATTTTTTTTCGTGTTCATTATCAAATTACAATATGGTGTTAAAGAAAATAGGATTACTGTGATCGCCATGCACAAAGTAGGTATGGAGCCGTTGGTCCTATTCCAGACACTACAAAAGCTTCGTATCAGCTATATTTCGTATACCGTACTATGTACAGATACTACAACACTTCCTCTGTCGAAGACCAGAAAGGATAGGGGCGACCGCGTGCTGTTAGAACTTTAAAGGCTGGTAATACTGTTAAGGCCAGAATTCTTCGAAACCCTACTAGGAAACAAAAAATCTCATCGCGAGAAATTAAAATTCCGGCTAGGACTTTGTCGCATATTATAACATAAGACCTAAAGCTTGGTGCTTATTGTCGATATAGGACATGCCCTCAATCAATCTTTACAATTAAAGAGAGTGGATCGATAAAAACGCCTTCTGTCGCGATACGCAGGTGAAAAGCACAGAAAATTCCTCGTTACCGATGAAAAAAATTTCACGATTGAAGAACACTACAATAAGCAAAAAGTGTACGCTCATAGTTCTAAAGAAGCTGCTCAAGTGGTCGGAAAGGTACAACGTGGTCATGATCATGTGCTAGTGATGGTTTGGTGGGACGTGTCTTATCAAGGAGTCACAAAAATACATTTTTGTGAAAAAGGAGCAAAAACTTCAGCAATAAACTTATAAATCAGCAATAAAATTATAAAATGTACTGTGGATATTACAGCAGGTCTCTGCACCTGGTCACAAGGCACTAACTACTCAAACTTCACTGCTCGAACTACTCAAACAACCTTTTAGACTTAAAATTATGGTCAGTTTTAGAGGACATGACCTACTCTAAACGACATTGAGTCTTTTAAAAAATCTTTGGAGCGAGGAGTAGCGAAATTTCCCTTGAAAACAGTACGTGAATCATAGTTTCGTGGCCAGACACATTAAAGGCCTGTATAAAAGCCAAAGGTGGCCATTTCGAATAGAATATACTTTTATTATTTTTTATGATAAAAATGCATTTTGATTTGTAACAGAACATATGGCTGGACTAAGTATATAGCGGTTGTTTTAGTTTATACATACATACATTTATGTATATAGGTATATAAATCTATGAGTCTATGGTTAATTTTAACAAGATTAAGTAAGATTTACCTGAGCAACGGCCTTTGTACGTCTTACGCATTCCATAAGAGGTAGACGCACGGCTTGGTTACCATCCAATGACACGACACAAGGCTCCGTATCAGGAGTCGCTTCCATCAATGCCATCACAGCCTCAGCCCCCATACGGCAACCCTGATCGCGACAATGTAACAAAGCTATTAAAAAATTATTTGTAAAGATCGATTTAATCTTATAAATCCAATGAAAATTCCTTTTATTTAATTTAAACTGCTTTGTCAGTCTTCAATAACGTTTAGAGATACATTTAAGAAATGCACTTACTAAAATTCTATCAAAAGCGGATGGTGAACCACCGCGTTGTACATGGCCAAGAACAGTAATACGGGTGTCCTGCTGAAGATTATCCACAACTACCTTCTTCACCAACTCTGCTGTTATTGGTTTACCCTCACGATCAATAGCCCCCTCCGCTACTATAATAATGTTAAGGCGCTGCCCTGATTTCCTTTCCTAAAAATTTAGCAATGTTTTTATTATTGAAACAATGTACTTGTAAATAATTTTATGCATACAAAAACAAAAAAAATAACATTTTAACAGAAAATATTTAATTATTATTCATGCAGGTTCATGCAAAATTTCATAATTTCTGGATTAGGAAAAAAAAGTGCAGCTTTTTTTTCCTAATCCAGATATAGATATATTAGGAGTAACTATATTTTTCAAGAGTATGCATTTTAAAAGAAACTTGTCTTTTAACAACACTAGTAAAACAAAAAATCCCAAAACTCTATCACCAACGAAGCATTAACTTTGACGAACAACACACAACTAAAAGGATTTAAATATTTAAATATACACATTTACAACAAATAACAATTATTAAGATATTTTTAATTGTTTAATGTACATTTAAAGTTTATTTTGGAACTGCATATACACATATTACTACAACCTAGCATTTTTTTGACATCTGTCATTTATTTAAGCTGGATTATTTGTATTTCATAAGATTAGGTATAAAACAAGTTTAAAAATTAATTTTGTGTGTTATATGTCACACAGTGCCACTCAATTAATCCTGCATACCTGTTGTAATCTTTTGCAAAGCTTTTCAACCCAATTATTGGGAACAGGGTCTTCAGGTATGAATACTTGATCTGCCTCGCTCGCCAGAGCGGCCACTAATGCCAGATAACTGCAACAAGCAGCATCCCAACATAATGGTTCATGCATATGAAACCCAATAACGAGGAGTAAATGAAAGTAATGGTGATGTTGATAGTAAAAAAACAATGATACTAAATCAACAGATGGTAAATGCCACAAATATAGAACTACACCATAAATTGAAAAATGGAATGAAAAATTCAAAAATGATCCTGCTCCCATACAAAAAAAAAATAATTTTGTTCTTGCCTCAACTATTTTAGTACACAATTTTTTTTCCCAATTGAGGGGCGCTGGGTCTTCACAAATAAAACTATAAGTAGCATCCGTACAGAGTGCTGTGTAAACTGCAAGAAAACTAGGAGGATTTATAACTCATGAAGGAAAATTTATCACTAGCAAAGAAAAAAGAAAAATGCAAGGCACATTATTCACTAGCATTGCTTGCCTGTTCTAGTTTATCACAAAGTTTATCTCTCCAGTCGACTGAAGGTGGTGCTTCAGGAATAAAAACAAAATCTGCTTCTGATGCCAAGGCTGTGACCACAGCTAGATATCTATGTTAATAAATGAAATACATTTTTCATATTTTGACATCTCCACAGGAAAATCAAGCAGATAAAAAGTTAAGTCAATTATATCTTACCCACAATGTCTTCCCATAACTTCCATAATAAAAGTTCTTTGATGGGAGTAAGCAGTGCTTACTATGGCGTCAATAGCTTCTATAATTCGGTGTAAGGCAGAATCAGTACCAATAGTCATGTCTGTACCACAGAAATCATTATCAATAGAACCTACCTACAAGGAATGTAATGCAAATATTATGAATGAGTCAATAAGGAGGATCCAAATTGTAGTATTAATCTTATAGTTTTCTAAAAATAATAATTCATATATACTTTATAAGGAAACTTAAACTTTTTATTTAACCCACCATTCCAGCAATATGCAAAAATTTATATTTCTCTCTTTGGTCTTTAGTAATTTTATTATTCTCAAGTAGTTTATCAAGTAAACTTGACCATTCCTGTCTAAAAAGGTTTGCACCAGTTAGAGAGCCATCACCTCCAATAACAACCAAGTTTGTTATACCGCGTGTCACCAAATTAAAAGCTGCTTTCAAACGTCCTTCTTTTTTACTGTAATTAATTTTGAATTTTTATATTCATAAAAGATAAAAATTAATTTATGAAAAAGGAAAAATATCTTGAAAATAACTGAATGTTAATGTTATATAAATTGTTGAACCTGTAATTATAATCTACATTTAGAAACCTGTTTTCTAGTAAAAATAAAATAATACAATATTCACTTTCATATGTTATAATACTAGTTATGTAAACCTTTATATGATTGTCAGGCTTCTTTTAATTTTGATTCATATATAAGTACTTACTTATGTACTGCTAAATTATTATTTTTAATATTGCAATACAGTATTTGTTTGTTTTATTTGTTTAATCAATACCTTTTAGTTACTTTCTTATTGCAACCATTATATTTGATTAAGCTTTCTATAACCAACTCATTACATTACATTATATACTTTATAAAATAAAAGAACTACTTACATGAAGTCCATGCACCGGGCTGATCCAATAATTGTGCCACCTTTATGAATAATAGAACTTACAGAGGACCAATTAGCTTCTTCAATATTATCTCCACCGTCTACCATTCCTTGGTAGCCCTCACGAATGAAGTAAACTTTACAGCCCAAATATATACCCATTCGAACCACTGATCGCACTGCTGCGTTCATACCTTGGGAGTCACCGCCACTAGTGAAAACAGCTAGCCCTTTGCCTTTATGAGAGCCCCGCTCAATAAATTTTTGTGTTGTTGTTATATCCATCTTTAAAATTTTCTTATAATATAATGCCTGCAACGAACAATATTAATCCGAATATTGCTTGAAAATTGTGTGATGCAATAAAAATAATAAGACTCCTTTAAAATTGAACGAAAAAAGATCTCATATAAATGGTTTTCATTGAGATAACTATCATGTACGCACCACAAAAAAATTAAAATCGTTTAAAAATTAAGTACACCAGGTGAACTTATCAAGGTGACCTTCATTTGACATAGCTTTTAATTCTAAACTCGATTTTCCGATTGATTATTCGATACGAAAAGTGAAGTACCTAAAAACAATTATTTTTAATTCAACAAAAATGCTTAGCCTTTTGCTAATCAATAGTTATAGCAGAAATAAAATAGGAAACTTTCATAAAATTATAAGGTTGACAAAAAACTGAAGGATTGAAAGACCAATTACCAAGAAGTTTTATAGTCTGTAGGCAAGTTTTATTTTCTTTTGGCAAAAAACTTGTGTCGAAAGCCGTAAAAAAGTTGTGCTTTTAATTTGATGGAAATAGAACGAACTCGTTATATTTTATCGATTTCTTTACATATTGTTTATAATCAATTTTATTACATTTCATTATGTTTTAAGATATCTGTTATAAGTCAACCAATTTTTTACTATCGTAAATATGTCTGCGGAATCAGATATGGAATATTCGGATAACGATGGCGATGAATATGATTATTACGGAGAACAAGATGATTGTGATATGGAAACAGTAGATCGAAGTAAAGCGGATCCTGAATATTTTGTATTTTCTTGTTTAAAAGTAGAAGAAGTAGAAAAATTGTTAAATGAGTCTATTGAATTTCTTAGCAATAGCCTTCAAATTACACCTTCTCTCGCTAAGGTATTTCTTAATTCCTTAAATTTTATTATAACTAGATTTAAGTATAAACTCATGTTTATACGATTATGAAAATATGACGAAAAATATTTTATTTACATTTTAGGTGATGCTACATGCGTATGAATGGAATGCTCAAGAAATTATTAGTAAATATAAAGAAAATGCAAATGAAGTATTGATGTATAGCCATGTCAAACCGAGAGTGCCCACAGTCCAGAGCAATTCAAGTAGAACTGTGTGTGCAGTCTGTGCTAATACACCATCTATTCATAAATATAGTGCTTTAGCTTGTGGACATTTCTTCTGCAATGACTGCTGGGCAATGCATTTTGAAGTACAAATTAAGCAAGGTATGTTTTTATTGAAATATACTATTGAAAATTCAATATACTTTTGGAGTCTAATTTATTGGTATAAAGCACCGTACAATATTTTTAGGTGTTTCAAATACAATACAATGTATGGCTCAAGACTGTGAGGTACTAGCTCCTGAAGATTTTGTTTTATCCCATGTAACTAAACCAGCTCTAAGAGAGCGCTATCAGCAATTTATGTTTAAGGATCATGTCAAGTCACATCCACAGTTAAGATTTTGTCCTGGGCCTAATTGTCAGGTGTGTATTGTCTATATTATTTCACCACTATTTGTACAATTAATCAAATTATAGTAAAGCAAAGAGAGAATAATGTCATTGTAAAACTAGATATTATGGTTGATAATATAATTTTTGTTATTTTTAAAGTTCACGGTTATAGATGAATGGTTGTAAAAGTGACAACTTTGTGATGAATTTCTGTTTTTGTAGTGGATTTATCAAGCATGGGTCCGTGAAGGTGCACGACGTGTTGAGTGCTTGGGTTGTGAGACACTTACTTGTTTCTCTTGTGGGGCACCACACCATGCTCCTACTGACTGCACTACTATAAGACGGTGGCTTACAAAGTGTGCTGATGATTCAGAGACAGCCAATTATATTAGTGCTCACACAAAGGTTTGCAACATGATATACATTATATAATTACTTTTGCTTATCTCTAACCCTCAAATGTTTTTATAAATTTAACACTAAAATTTAATAATGTTTAAATAATAAAAATGCATTAATTTATTTTGTATGTAGAAATAAACACAAATTAGCAAAATTAATTAGTAATACAACACTTCCATAATACAATTTATAAGAAAATAAAATACTACTTAATATTTTATTACTTAATTTTTCCAGATATGAAGCAAATCATTGATGTTAATAATTATTTTAATAAAGTGATCCATGATAGACCTTAACCAGAAGCGCTATTTTCAGGACTGTCCTAAATGTCAAATATGTATTGAGAAAAATGGAGGTTGCAACCATATGCAGTGCGGAGCCTGCAGATATGACTTCTGCTGGGTTTGTTTAGGAGACTGGAAATCTCATGGCACAGAATACTATGAGTGCAGCCGATATAAAGAGGATCCTAATTTAGTAAATGATAATCAACATGCTCAGGTAGGGTCACAAAATTATGTTATAATAGAAAATTTACTTAATCATCAACATATAACTCAAATAATTACATCACAATAAAACAAACCAGCTTTCTGAAACATGTTTGATATTACATTGCATACTTTTAATTTTTGGTTAGGCACAGAAACCTTGTTTTAATAGATTATGTTTGCAATATAAGTAGTAAGTGCAGCTGTGTGTTGAGAAGTGTAAATTATCACATTTTTTACATCAATGTCTCCAGTAAAAGTATTTGTTTTTTACTTACAAATTACCATAAATAAAACATTAATGGCAATCATTTGTAGTAATTTGAATAATCCTTACAATTTGGGATGTATGAAATACAAAATATCCCTTCAGGGTATAATTTGGGCTATTTTACTTGCAGGCTAGAGAAGCTCTTAAAAAATATTTGCATTACTATGAGAGATGGGAAAATCATGCCCGATCTTTAAAACTGGAAGAACAAACCTTAGCTAGTTTAAAAAGTCGTATTAATCAAAAGGTAAATATTTATTCATTGATTTAACATTTACTAAATTTTGAACAGGAAAATGAGAAACAATATTAATCACTGTAAACACTCTTGAGTACAGAGGGTAACACTTATACAGTTCTACTGATGTGGATGGTCATTACTGAAGAAAACTATTTATTTCTCAAGGGGCAGCAACATACATTCAACTTATGATTACTCATCATTATGTGAGTGGTTGGCACAACTTATAGACTTTCATGTTTTTCTATATTCTTTTTTACAATTATTAAATAAAATATTCTTTACCTTATGCACCATCACCATCCACTCTGCATCAATTTAAGAACATTTATTATATATTATGATTTTGGATTATAACTAGGTAATGGCAGGAGAAGGAACTTGGATAGACTGGCAATATCTTTGGGACGCGGCACGTTTATTGAAACGATGCCGTTATACACTCCAGTACACTTACCCTTATGCATATTATATGGAAGTAGGACCAAGGAAAGAGCTTTTTGAATACCAACAGGTAAATTATTTAGACTAATACACTATGTTGCTGTGGTTTGCATTTTATGGACATATACATTGCAGTTATTTATGGATGGAAATGTTTATACTGCTTACTTATATCTGCTTTTTTATGCTCTTCTTTGCTATTCAAAATATTTAATACTATGATGTTATCAATCATCTATTTACTAAAAAAATTCAACATGTAGCGAAACGTTTAAGTTCCATACCTGTATATTCTCTTAACCAATTTACATCACACAGAAAAGTGAAAAATTCATTCTAATCAACAAAAATTTTTGGATTGTATTTTAATGAAAATGTTTTAAATGTTAAAATTAAAAGCTATATTACATTTTTACTTCATTATAGATACATAATTATGAGAGGAATAAAATGTAATTATTTTGCACAACATGAAAATGTTTAAAATGGTCAAGCCATAATGGCATGTGGCAGTTATCATATCGATAAAATGTATCCTTTTTTCTGATAAGCAAAGTACTGTGTTTGCAAAATTTCCTTGATGAATTTGTTTCAATAAAGAATGGATAATGTTGATCCCTAAATCGCCATAAAATGTCTACTATTTTAGATGTTTTTACTTCTTAACTGCTCTCAGAAACACAACCATCCATTTTTTTACATTTCTAAGTTATTTGGCCCTTAAACAATGAGTGTTCACCTCTGTTCATTGATTGAGAGCCCAATATGCATGGATATAATATACTTATATAATATATTAATTTTAAAGGCGCAGCTGGAGGCTGAAATAGAAAATTTATCATGGAAAGTCGAAAGAGCTGAGACTACGGACCGCGGCGACTTGGAAAACCAAATGGACATTGCTGAAAAACGAAGAACAACATTGCTCAAAGACTTTTTAGAATTTAATGCCAATGACGCCACCAGTAGTAAAGTCTAAGAAATAAATGCATTTTCATTAATTATAACATATGTAAAGAAAAATAATGAGATGTATAATGTTTAAAAATGCTAAGACCTTTCTTTTGCCAAAGTATATTTATTAAAATGGTTTTGCAATAAAATAGAGTATGCTGCTGTTTTTTTTTTTCATGTTCAAAATGAAAAATTATTCCAAAATATTTCATGTACAAAAAAATTATAAAAAAAAACCTACATGTCTATTCCTTGAAATTTATAGATCACTTGGTGCGAGTCTTTTTACATACTGGAAATGAAATTGTAGTTGTTAATTTGCATATACAATCTAAATCGTAAAATTATCTAGGGAATTGCAGTGTCGTTATCGGTAAACGTAAGCGTAGAAGTAGAAGTAAAATTAAAACTTATCAATATTGTTTTTATTTCTTCGGAAATAAATAAATATGCATACATTTTAAAAATATTTATATAGCAAATTTTTTAATAGCCAAACATGGAGATATTTAAAAAAAAAACATGAATGCCTTTTGTAAGAGTTCTGGCTATAACTCATTTTCAATAAATTGAGTTGAATGTTTTTGTATCCTTTGCTTCTGCATTTGACACTTTTACTGTTTCCTGTTGGTGCATGATTTATCTGTTGGGTATTGTATTTTGCGTAGTCCATGATTAAGACAGATGATACTTCAAGACTGCAGTATAGTTGTAAACCAATTTGTGAAGATTTTTTAATTAATTTCTGAATTGTAAACTTCATTTCTAGACTTCCCTAAATGGAAAACCCATTTAGCATCTGATAAAAAATCGTAATTTCCACTACCCATGATATTCTGAAACAACAAATTTAGTTGTAATATGTATGTAGCATAATTAACATTGGACGAATTTACTATGTTTCATAATCGTAACATAATAAATGACGATAAATACGAATCAACATTCACCGTTTTCATTAAATCAAATTCGTTTACGGTTATGATTTTGGTTTATCAAAATTCATGGATGGACTTTCTTCAGAGTCGGATATTCACCGTTCAAATAAAATGATGACACTATTTCTTTTATTACAATTATCAAAATATCTAATGCAATTGTAATGCAGTACTTGGCCAATAAACACTTTCTCTCGTAGAGCGTGTTTCCCCAGTTTTACACTACGTTTTAATGTCGACCGAACTTAAACTCTCACTACATATTGCTGCAGTAATTTCAAAAGAAAGGGCGAAATATTGCTTTTTAATATTTCCTATTTTCTTTTATTTTTGTCAGGAACGTTAGAACCAGGGGGCAAACAAGCGAGCGATTCACCTGATGGAAAGTAATGAACGTTGCCCATAGACAGCCGCAACACTCGGGGAGTCATCACTGTTGTCGAGGAGCAGGCTCTTTTCTTGAAGACCCCTAAGTCGTATCAGTCCGAAAATACTGCAGGCGATAACTGATTCAACAGAGTGGTTGTGCGTGGTATAAATTGTGCTTAAACCCAGTGGAAGGTTGCCAATCATCCAGATGGTGATGATAGTATTTGGCGTTGTCATGTACTGC
This sequence comes from Pharmacophagus antenor, assembly GCA_018245475.1. Taxonomy (NCBI): domain Eukaryota; kingdom Metazoa; phylum Arthropoda; class Insecta; order Lepidoptera; family Papilionidae; genus Pharmacophagus; species Pharmacophagus antenor. The sequence goes on along the minus strand of DWQX01001426.1, from coordinate 2,613 downwards.
GAAAGTGGAATATGGTGACTGAAATTATTCCAAACAATTCCCTGGAACACTCCCCGTGGTAAATATTAAATAAAATGCAGAGAGATGCAACATACCTCCGCAGGATCAGTGTCTAAGTGATTGGAAAGAACCTGGTCATTGACGATTCAAGCTACTCTACGTTGTACACGGTCAAATAGAAGAAGCTGGTAATGAGTTGCGCTCGTCCAGAGATGAAAATAGTATTTTTTATGGAGCCGAACTTGTGCCTTATAAAAAAGCAAGAGGTGAGCTGGAGACAAATACTGTTCCGCTCTAAAGTTCACACCGAAGAACCTTTTATTGTAGAAGCCATTATAGCTTCTTCTTTCAGATGACCACAAAACAAAACATCATTCGATATGTCTATGCCTAGGATTCCAATGCTTAGAGGCCGTAAGCGGAGCGTTGACAAAATGATGGTAAACGGCCAAAGTATTCTTTATGGTGGTAAAAGCGCAAACTAGGATCTTTCTTGGGTTGAACTCGACAAAGTTGAGTCGTTCCCAATCGGAGACTGAATAATAAAGTCTCAACTTCAAACACAAGTTTGTTTCGGCACTCAATAAAACTTTCTCGAGACTTATTGGCGTGGCCTGTTTAAAGAATGTCCATAGTTCTATCATCCACTTACAAATGTACGATGCAAATTTGTGCGTGTCATTAATATGTCAAAGAAACAGTGCAGACGATAGCACACAACCTTGTGGATCACCAGCATTTTCGGGTTTGGGATCCGAATATGCTTTATCAATAACACTTATAATGCTTCGGTTTCAGAGAAAGCTGGTGCTCCATTTGCACAATTTGTGTAGAACTCCGTAGGATAGCAGCTTCAAAAGCAGCGCTTTGTGCCAAACCCAAATAAAGGCCATCGCAATGTCCAAACTAACAGTTAAAGTCTCCCCTCTACTCTCAATCGCCTGCGCCCATTTATTCGTCAGGTAAACCAGAATATTACCAGCCGAGCGACTTTGTCGAAAGCCGTGCTGGCGGTTACTGATAATCTGGTTCTCCTTCTTCATGATTTAGGAGAGCAGGGAGGTGATGGCAATAGCTCGGACGGATCTGAGCGGTCGCTCTTTTTTGGGATCGAGTGCACTAACGCAGTGTTCTAAGAACACGGAAAGATGCCTATCTTTATCAGAAAGAGTAGAAGTGCCGAAAGAGTCGCGTTAAGACCAGTGCCAACTTAGGTGCACATGTCTTTAGCACAATTGATGGGATACCATCAAGCCAACTTGACTTGTGTATATCAAGGGAACAAAGTGCTCTCCTAACGGAGCTCTGCTGAATGAATATCTGGTATGCACGTAACCGCGAGATTGTAGGCGGTAGGGTTCCCCCGTCATTCAGGGTCGAGTTGGCTGGAAAGAAAGACGCCAAAAGTTCCGCTTTCTCTTTCGCACATGGGCCAGTGTGTGATCATCTGTGTGCAAGGATGGTAGGAATGGCTGACTGAAATACCCCTGTACAGCTTTGACGAGCGACCAGAATGCTCGAGTTCCCGATGGAAGACCAACTAGTCTTTCGCCAATTCTGTCAGCGTTTTCCGACTTTTCAACAGCAATTGCTCTTTTGAAGGACTCGGACGCATAGTTATACTCCGTTTTAAGTGTGCTGATATTTACATACTGGGAAACCGATGCACTGGCCTAAGCTTGTTACCATTCCCGCTTACGGTGCGACGCCTCGATAGTTATCATTGAGTGTGAAATAAAAAGTTCCATCCTCTGAAGCACAACATCAGCAACCGACTTGGCTATGGTGAAGAAATTATCCGGCGAATATCATACCTGTCTCTATAAGTAGGATGCATAGAAATACCACAATCCATCTTAATCCCCCGACTTGTACAGTCAAAAATGACGGTTGCTCGTGGATCGTTAGGGTAACGTACACGTGAGAGGCATCGTGCTCCGGATCAAACAGTGGTTTGATGATTCAACGGGGCATCGACAGAGATCAAATAGTTGTCCGGATGAGAGGTCAGTAGAAAGTCCCATCAGTGAAATAATCAAAAAAAAAAAAAATTAATCAGAGATGCATGGGTGAAGTAACCAGATGTGTCTGATCAAACGCCTGAGCAAAGTCGTGAACAGATTTCCCCGCGTGATCAGTGATGCGTGAACAAACCCATTTAACGTGGTGGACGTTAAAATCACCAATTATAATGATATCTGCGGAGAGGCTTTCTTTGAGCATGGAATTTGTAGCCATTTGGATGCGATCAATAAGTCGATCCGTATCACAGTTACCGCCATGGGACCTGTAGAGGCACGCATAGATTCTCGGATGGTCGTTGTCTATGCGTGTACACTTTCAAGACTGCAGAGGCGTCCATAGCTAATACCTTCACGGATATATGCACAAACTCTAGACTTTTGTACAAATGAGTGTTCTAATTTATATCCAGGATGGGATATATAGGCTAAAGTCCGGAATGCCTTCGGTATAGTGTCGGGTTAGTTTGGCTCTTGGGTTTTTTGCCATATTGCTGGCAGGTTGCGTCGATGTGAATAACTGTCCGTAGAACATCTTAATTTCCCTTAAGAGCTCAGGTGTGGAAGACACGATCCTACCGTCTTTAGGCTT
>DWQX01001425.1:0-28168 GCA_018245475.1 Pharmacophagus antenor | reverse complement strand
AATTAAAACACAAAAACATAAAATATAGAACGTCAATAGTCAAATGCACAACTAAAATGTTGAACATCTTTGACAATCAACATTGTTTAACAAACTAAACCTTAAATTAATTAACATTTTGATCCTAATATTGTCAGAATCATTACATGTATATGTATATGCTAATAATCTCTCTTTTAAATAATCTTAACAAAGATTAATAAAACTACAAAAGACAAACTACGGCTGTATTCGTCACGATGAGGTATTTTAATTTTTGATTTATTGATTCTTTCATAAGTAAAATAATATTTATAATTCCGTCTTTTGCAAGGTTCTAGGGTCTAAATTATTAGATGGTGACAATTTTTTTCCTAATCTTTACTTCGCGAAGGAATTTATAAACGAGCGTAATAATTATTAACCGTTAAATATTAGTGTCGTAAGACAGACTACACAAATATTTGTTTCGTGGGACGATGATTTTGAAATGTTCACTCATTTCACAGCTGAATATTACAGATAAAAATTTCCAAAGAATAAAATAAAGATAAAATAGATATTTATTATTCGTACCTATTGAAATTGAATAGGAACTGAATCTGATTTGAAGACAACATACAAAAAAAGGATGAGCTTATGCATATCAAGACTTGAAGTGTAAAGAGTTTTTAATGCAAAATAAATGTTAAAGTGTGCGATTTGACAAAACAAAATTAAAAAGGGTGTCAGTGAACCAAAGAATCCATTAAAGAATAATATTTTTTTGTTGAAGTAACGATTTTAAAATATCCAACAATATATATTTACTATCACAATTTAACGAAAGTATACATTTAATACTAACTTTGATCAACGATTTCACTAGAAATCACAGAAAATAGCTACTAATTTAATATAAATTTAACATATTTTTTCACTATATTAAACAAGATTTTGTTAATTTGTAATTTTTGAAGAACATAGGAAAACGCACCGCTTTATTAATTTAAAGTTTTTATAATGAACTAAATGCGTTAAAAAGTACAATTGAACGTGTCATTGTACAGACATTTAAGTATGAAGATATATTGTAACTGACATATATGTGTGTATAATGTACACAGAGCAATATTTTGTTGTATTAATACTTAGATAATTTAAATTTCGATTAAGCTTTGTGGACATACTACTATCATTGACGCTAAGACAATGTTTCTAATTAATTACCTGCTTTTATTCTCTCTAAGAATGTTATTATACGATAACTTTTAACATAAAATCAAATAATTTTCTGTTCCATATAGTAATATGTGTTTGTTTAAAACAAACCCGTGAACAATGAATAATGCAGAAGAATAAAATATCGGCTTCTAAGTACTTAATAACTTTTAGGTAATGTAATAATAATAATAAATAAACAAGGCTAAAACTCATGAGTAAAACCATACTACCATTCAATTCCATCGATTTTGAAATATGAGGTGAAATATAACAATTATATGTGTTTTTTCGAAATGTTTTTACTGTTTATTATATATTAAAATATTTCTTGTATATTATGTGGAATAATACAATACTACAATTGAATGTAATATCGTACGATGTTACAGCTGGACTATACTCAAAATTTGCTTTGTGATAAATTGTTTGGAAACTGAATACATAAATTGCTCTTAGTTTCACATATAGCTCATGTTCACGAATAGAAATATTTCAACCAGCTACTTCAATGTATGTTATTGAATTAAATTATATTTTATTACCTTGGTAGATAACCAAATTTGATCATAAACCGTAAATAGTAACACCGAATTCTAATCTTTAATACATATTACGCATTAAAGAATAGGGTTCATTTTTTACATTAGTTTAACGGTAAACTTTAAAATTACGAAAGGGATAACGTCATGATCTACACCATAATTATTTTTATTTAATAAATTCTCGAAACCAATTCTAATTATGAACGTATACGCATGTTTAGCATACTAAATATTTTTTAGAGCTGTATGATAATTCGAGAACTGTTGTTGGGTATATCCCGAACAGGAAAAAAATTGGCGTAAAGACATTAAAATTGTGAATTTCCTTTGTGTTTTTTGGTATTATAAACAAATCTTAGAACCTTTAGGTGGTTTTTAAAACATACCGTTCATAATGAAGTTGTTAGTGTTTAACTTTAATTTTGACCGTTCTTCTATCAGCGGTCATTGATAACGTTCACTCAGCTCCGGAGCCTGCGCCGAAACTCAATGCGAATGATGTTAAAACAGGTGGAAAGATTATCGTGAGTCACAGTTTTATTTAAAACATCTGATGCAAGTAGGAGAATGATGTACTAGTATTACGTTTTGCAACGTTATGTGTCTGTGCATACCTGTGTATGTAGATCTCTGTATCTGATCGAAGTTTAGACCTTTTTCATAGAAGTTTAGACTATCGAGAATATTTTTGGAATTTACAAATTTCAAATGTAATTGTAATTGGAAAGCGCTTTAAAATTTGTTAGATTTTATTACGGTATTTTAATTATTCATTTTTATTCACGCTAAATTATTTTCATTACCTTAAAGCAAAATACAGTATTAAATCTGTCTTACAACTTTAAAGTTCTTACTTTTACCCAAACTTGTATTGTTGGCGATTGGCTGCAATAGTCGTGTTTTTTATATATATTTTTGTCATATATTTTGCCCTGTCATTGTTATTCAGGCAGTCTGCATTGATATATTGCGTAATAAAATACTCGATTGTTCAGATTATTGCACAGTGGTCGCATTTTTATTTTATTACTTTATTTCCACATTACATTCCACTAGATAACATTTTGATCATAAGCTCTGTAAGTAAAAGTAAAAGACCACACTCGTTTTAAATTTCATTAACTGTCACTATATTTTCATTCGTATTTCAATTTTAGTTTCTTCATTAATCGCGATGTCTGCTCGTTCTAAGAATAAGATTATTGCGGATACGACAACTGTAGAAGTCGAACGAACTCAGCGAAAACACCGTGAAGATTCACCAAGTGCTGTTCGGCCGGCTCTAATCACAAAGACTGAGTGTTTCGGCTCTCCCAGCAAGCTCAATTGTACAACCTGTAGGCTCCGCGCTGCCCGGCGGTGTACCGCTGCAATTTAATGCTAATCGCCTAAACAGCTGTTCTAGTCAATGCCAGGAATACATTGCTCAAATATTAGAAAGTAATGGTAGTTTTGCAGTAAGCGTTCATTTGCAACCATCTACGCTCAGAGGGTGGCTAGGGAAGCCGACTCCTTAGTTTCCTCTTGCTGCAAGAGCGCGAATTCGCTCGTCCGCCCAAAACCATCAAAATCACATCGCTAGCGGCATTCGTGGACAAAGACGATCTCCGAGCCAGCGATGAAACGAAGTTTCCTCTTAGTCTAGATGGTCGCCAAGATATATTACGTCTACTTATACATTTATATCACGTCAAGATGGCTGACGGGTTTGATTAGACTGTTTTTAACGAGCTCCGACAAAAATTTTGGGTCCTGAACGCAAAAAGTTATATCAAAATCGTCTCAAGTGCCTGTACGAGTTGTTGTAGATTCAGAGGTCATCCCATTAGAACTTCGAGTGGAAATTCCCCGTTGACAGGCTGCACTATCATACCAGACCCTTTTCGTACACTGACCTCGATTATTTTGGACCAATTATAGTAGTACTGAATCGTCGTCGAGAAAAGCGAGATGTCGTCGGTAACATTATGGACCACGGGTCTATACCCGACCAAATTACTTCGACTGGCGATCCATTTCTGGGGACGAAGGCTGCGAGAATACCTGCCTATGGTAAGTAGAAGAGAACCTTAATACCGAATACAAAATATTAAGGAGGGAGACCCGGTGCTCTTTACGGACTGTACATTGCCGCGTGGTTTATGGTTACTGGGTAGTGTTGTAAAAATGCATACTGGCTCAGATGGTCAGGTTCGCGTAGAAGATCTTTTCACTAAGGAAGGCTACGTCAATCCGTCCGAAAATTTGTTTTAATAGAATCCTAGCCAGCCGTCACTGACTCTTATTGTTCCACTGGGTGCGGGTATGCTGGCGACTGGAATAGTCGTAAGTTTTTATATTTATTTTTAATCATCCTATATTTTCTTTTGTCTTTGTTATTCAGGCAGTTTCTTTGATACATTGCTTACTAAAACAATCAAATAGTGAGATTAATACAGTTGTTGCATTTTTATTTCATTAGTTTATTCCAAAACACAACTACAGTTCAGTCGGTAATACCTGTAATATAAATATTAATATTATATAACTTTGTGTTTAACTGTAATCTGCTTGGAGACTAGGAAATGTAAAATTTTATATTTTTCAGCATCAAGATGAAATTAGTGCAGTTTGTGAATTTTTTATACGAATGTCTGTTTGTGTGTAAATAATCGACTTCTAGAATATTCTAAGATATTATATGCAGCAAATAGAAAGCTCCTACGATTAGTTTTTTTAAAGTCATAAGAAAATGGATTATATTTCAATGGCGACAGTAACGCCGAAAAAGGTATTGCGTATGCCAGAGTATTCTGGTTGAGCAAGGTAAAATACTTTAGCTGACATACATTAAAATCCGGAACATAGGTGATATGTTCTTATGGGGGCATATTGACAAAACGACGGAATAGCTATCCGGGCAGATTGTAGTCTAAGAGAAATTGAATCTGGAATTTCCACGTTAAAAGGCTAGCGGTTAGCCGCTGCGCCACGGAAGCATATATATATTTAAATTGGATGTTTTTGTTGCAGAAAACTGACTTAGATATTGTATATGCAGCAGATACGGCACATGTCATATATAGTGACATACGGAACAGACGAAAAAGTTCAAAAAGGGATTAATTAATTATAAAATAAAATTTGTATCATATTTCATTCTATTTTTTTGTCTTATAATATGAATTTATGGCAAACCTTTTAGAAATCATATTTCATCGAGTAGAACGCGGGTGACGTAATCGAAAACAAAAGATGAAGTTTTTAATTTATTAATTAAAAAAAGAATACAATAACGACTTTTTTACAAACAGTTATTCGTAAAAAATACTTCTAGCTTAAATTAGGATGAATCTATCGAAAGATATTATAAAAATATTATAAAGATTATTTTAAAATATAATAATTAAACGGTTTATAACCGTGAGATATTACCATTTCTTAAAAAAAATATGTGTTTAGATTATACTCTTCCTTCTTCATAATTTTTAAAAAAAATTAGCTTACTGTCAGCCCCGTAACATGTTTTAGATATCATGTTCCGAATAATGTTTTACCGGTCTTTATTATAAGTCTTCCAAATCAATTAGTTTCTCAAATAGATTAAGACTCAAAATTTTACAACTACTATTTTGTCATTGGGTTACTCTCGAAACAAAATATGTTAAACATTATAATAATAACAATTGTAAATATTATAATTGTAAAGGCGTAATCACTGCCACATTAGACAAAAGGAAACGTATAATTCGGTTATCATTAGTATTTTAATTAAGTTCAATCTCAGACTTTGTTGTGCCAGTACTTATACAAGAGTTATCTATAAATGTGTAATTACTCATCAAATACTAATAATAATCACCTTGAAAAATGACACAATATTAGGGATTTCTGTAACCCACATGATGCGAACAACAAGGAATTGGAATAGTCTGCCGGCATCACTGTTTCCGCCCAGATATGACATGGGGCTCTTTAAGATAAAACTATGTATAGGCATCTTCGAGACTAATTTACTATCTCCACTTACCATCAGATGGGATCGTGATCAAGCGCTTGCAAATATAATGTCAAAAATGATGTCCTACTGCTGCCATATATAATTTATTTAAAATAAAAAGAAAAAAAACCTATAATTACGATAATCGGTACAATACTTCCAGAGATAACCGATCCCTTACATGTTTCATCGAAGATTTGTAGACGAATTTTTTTTTTTCATGAAATAATTTATTTTTTATTTAAACATAATTTTAGTTTGTACGTACATACCGTAAGACGTGCGTAGTAAATCTTGGCTCTATATTTTTATTGAAATAATAACACTTATTTTAGTACTATTCGTCAGTATATCTCCGAACTGTAACATAATTATATATAAGAATTAGGATAAAAGGTTTCTTAATAAGTTTTATCTTGTTTTGTTTGTTTTCGTAGTGATAACGTTGACAACGGATAACATACGAGTATGTGCGTATGCCAGTACAGTACAGTTCTGAATAACAGTTCTATTCTAACAAAACGATTATAGTGCATATACGTTGATGTAATTAATAAGAAATAAATAGTTGGGTAGTAACAATTTGAAATACATTAATTCTTTTTTTATATTTTCTATTACTTCATTCCTATTACTTACCTTCTATTTGTTTCGTTGTATTTTCTTCACAATTCATTCCCTAGCTGTTTATTTTCTTTAACGTTTTTAAAATTTTAGTGGATAAAATAAGATTAGAAAAGTATATTTACTTTTTCATATTTAATTTGTGGAAACTGTATTTGATGACGATAATGAAGCTATGGGGTATTATTTAATTTAAAATCATGATTGGAGGAAAATTGGTAATAAATTCATATGTGCAGTGCAGAATATAGTAAATTATATCAATAAGATAAACTTACTTACATTAGTCTGTTATTACTTGTATATTTTTATTATATCATTTTCAAGGTCATTGTCTTTTGGGTAACCGTTGCGTAAGTGTGGAATATTAAACAGGTAAGAAATCGAAAAAGCTAGAAGACTGGTAAATTGTTCCGTCGCGTCTTTCCAACAGAAGAAAAAGTGACGTTTCGGCTAATTTGAGCGAAGGTGTGATGCGGTCAGTGTTGGTAGATTTGCGGTTATATCCAATAACATCTCTGTGGCTCTGCCATAAAGCGACGGCGCACTAAACTTGCACGTTTTCATAGGCGTAATTATAAAAAAACGTATTCGTTCGTAAGTATACATATAAAATCTATTGACCAATATTTTAAATATGCTTATGTATTTGTATGGTCAATTTATTTTTCATTTTTGATTTTCAACAATAAACTTTCTTAAAATCACGAAAAGACGCTCTTTACTCTGATTATGTATGTATAAATTAAATGTTTATGCTATTACCTATAATTTAAAGGGCAATAATTCAACTGCAGTCATGCATGTGTTGCTACGTCGGAAGCGGGTTACCGGTCGTTCGTTATGATTTATAGGAGAAATGAATATAACCGAAACGATAAAAATTTATAATGAATCTTGATTTTATTACAATTGGTAAAAACCATTGATATTGTAGCATAACTAATATACACACATACCATGACAATGTCCATTAAAGGCGGGAGCAAGTAATATTTTTGTACCACACAATAAATTAGAGCACAAATATATCGATACATGCTTCATAAAATAATCTTAGTAGTTTTTTATGGGTTTATTTAAAAAAAAATACATATCTTATTTGTTTATTTTTTATCGATTAGGGGCTAACACTTGGCTTGGATTTCACCTGATGGTAAGTGACAATGAAGCCGTAGATGGTGAAGCGTGTTCCGCCAAGAATACATCTGGTTTTTACATGTATGACTATCGGAACACAGCAGTGCTGTTATAGCGGCAGATTGAAATTGAAGGTAGCTAGGCAAGTTTGGAAAACCTTACCACCAACCAGAATCTACTACTTCTGAGTCCAGGGAATCGAACCCGGACCACCGCGTTTCATGGCAAGCGGGTAAATAACTGCGTCACGAAGGCAGTTAAAAATTATTTACTTCATGGATTGCTATTTTGTGACGATGACATTAGGAATATATGTAAATAAAATAAAATAATTTTGTACATATTTATATACATTTACAAAATGTATCACGGTTCTTAAATAGATAATTTAAAACATATTTAAAGTAAAATTGAGAACAAATTTCTTGTAACTCCAATTTTCCTTAAAGAAAACATAAAGTATATTTATTTGTTTTTATTCATTATTTTCTAGTAAGAAAATAACTTTCAGAGTTACGAATGCTAATTAGCTAATGGAATATTATTAAGTTCTTTAACAATTATTTTGAACAGATGGCCCGACATCAATTCGTTAACAACGAGTACAAAGTTTAATGAAGTATTAATTGGTGGCTAAACGTGGTCTATTACGGATCAAATTTTTACGCCATGATAAAGTATTTATATAAATTACATGTAATAAGGCAACCATGTTCACACTTAAAGGTATATTACTGACCTAATTAATAATAATAATGAATAGTTTATCTATAAATATGACGTAATGTGTAATAGTAGGTTCAATCACAAAATATTTTGACTAGTGTAAATAGTCTAAGAGTACCTAATGGTTCAGCTAACTATCTGGAGAAATTTGGTTTGTCTCTATTCAGTTCGTAGACTCCAATCATATATTGGCACTCTCGATAAGGTAATAGTTCCTCTAATTATATTTAAACATTATATTATTTTTGAACCTGTACACATTTTTTTATGGTTTATTAGTAGGAATAAAGGTCATAGTAGTATATACACGATCTCTACCGAGAAAGGCCTACCCATAACTTCTAATCTCCGTTATTACATCCTATATTGCGGGTTTGTTTTCATACTATGGTACACATACTAGTATATATAATAATTATAACCACAGTTGGACCGTACGAGAGATACCGCAATAGTACAAACCTTGACAAATACACCTCTAGTAAAAGCAAGTCTTGGTAGTAAGTATTGATAAAAACACCTGTATTTACTTTTTAAATATTCTACATTGTTTAACCGTAAGTGCTCCAAGTAACAGCATATATCTATTTAAATTGAATGACATTTGTATACTATTTGAACTGAATTAGTTAATTTCAAATTGATTGTCACATAATTTTTCGCAGTGCTCCTTATTTAAAAATTGGGAAACTGCAATTATGTACAATGTCTTATAAAAGGCCGTTGTCTTGTTATTGATCTGGATTCAAACAAAGCTACAAGCAATTTGTATCAATAACTAGAATTCGTAAAATTACTCCTAAATAATTTAACAAAAATGTGAATAAGGTACAAATTTTATAGAGTTGTTTATCTCTCTACAAGATTATACTATTCTTAAGACGGCTTTAGTGTAGAAAATATTATTCCCTTAGTTTCATTATATTCAAGAAAATGTAACTTAAATTGTGTACGAAGGCAATTTTGCTTTATATGTTAAGCATCCTGATATGTTATTCTTGATAACACAATTTATCCTCATGAAAGTGATTAAGTTTCTCGAAAAACTTTAAGGAAAATTTTATTACTTTCTTTGTACATTCCATAGCTAAAGTATAAGTCATGAAGGAAATGTAAACATATGTTTTTCTGGGTATAATATTACTATAACCTTTACAAAATAGAAAGAATGTATTAAGATGTGATAGTTTAATGTGTTCCTCTAACTTATTAAACAATACCTTAAGTATAACAAAAGAATTATTAATTTATACGTAGTTAATAGGAACAGAATTTTATATTTCTGCCAATTATTATGGTAGTTATTTAACATTATTTTTAAATAGTTTTTTTTAATTGTAATAATATTATGTTTAGAAATAGAGCATACTTCAATATTTACTTATATTTTATAACGTTTTGCTACCAAATACCGAAGATCGGAATAAGAAAATTATCAAGTCCAGAATTAGGCACATAGTTTTTCATTACTTGCTTTATAAGTACAAGCGAGTTATTTTTTAAATGTAATATTTCCTCAAAAGTTATGTTTTTCATGGTTCTTGGTACAATAAGAATGTTATTTCGCCATTACATTAATTATTATTTTACTGTTATCGTGTACAATGGTGACGGTATAGCAAAATCACTTGTCAACATTTTAACTCGATAATAAGTAGTAGGTTCTCAACGTGACGCGTAATTTTTCTGTGTAGTCTGATTGTGATTGTTCTTCTTTTTTAATATCTTTAGCTTAGTCTCATAAACATGAGGTAGATTTTGTAACATTTGATTTCTTCTGAAAGACTGTGTTTTTATATTTCTAATTTAAAATGTGGATTTATAAAATCGTCCCATAAATATTCAAAAAATAATGTCAATTCAGAGGATGGGAAAATAGAGAGTATTGATTTAGCATCTTTTCGAATAGAAAAAAAAAGGATAGAATAGTAAAGATGAATTTCTGTTTTAACTTGTTTTTGATTTATATAATTATTCCAAAATTTTTCTTTAAGTCTTCAGTTCTGTTCAACAGTCATAAAACAATTTCATTTAGGGGACATAAAAGTTTTAATTCACGAGGAAGTTTATTATAAATGTTTAACATTTACTTTTAACTAGTATCTATCTATGATTAAGAAAATTATTGCAGAATTAGTGATTGTATCAAATTTGTTTGTAATTTGAAAGGAAGCGGTCGAAGTTAATATTTGATAAGTTTTTAAGTTATTTTAGAATAAAGTATATCATATATTTCTTCTACCAAACCATAATTTATTTGTTATTAATTTTTGTTGTAAATATTGCGTGTTAATATAAATTAATAAAATTGTACAAAAGATCTGTTGATAAAGTGTGAAAGTTTATATTGCTTTAAAAATGCACGTAATTCATTTTGTTAATTTCATATTAAGTATATAGAGAGAGAAGGAGATTAAGCGTTTTACAATAGTTTTATAAAAGCGCTATCGTTGATATTCAGCCAAGTGTGTAATCGAACTCTTACCATTCCTTTCAAAGAATAAAGTACCGTAAAAATAGTACGAATAACTTATTTTAAACATGTTTCTTTTATTCTCTTATACTTTATGTGTGGTAATACTGGTAAAGATACTTTAGTGAGAGACGATGCTTTCGTTATTCTACTAAAAACCGTATTAATGTTAACTAATTCTTCCTTACTTCATAAACAATTCTAATATTTAAAAAAAATATTTTGTAACATAAGTTAGTTTTTATGTATTATACTAAGTGAAGTATTGGAAATTTTGAGTATTGCATAATCTTACAAATTATTAAAACGTATCGTATAATGTTATAGTTGTAATATTCAATCCTAATAATAAGATTATCTAATCCATGAAGCTTTCGTGAAAGAAAACAAATCATGAAATGGAATGAGACCTTTTAAGTTGGATTAAAAGACGTTAGTTCCGTGTTGAGAAGACATAAAGAAGCACTTACGTTTACGCTACGTAGGATACTCAGAAAGTTTTGCGACACAAAAAAAAATGTTCTATGGATAAAAATATTTTTATTACATCTTTTCAAAGTACACTCCATCAGCCTCTATACAATGTTTTGTGTCTGAACCAATTTTCGAAACACCTTTTCCAATCCGCCGCAGACACATCGTTTACAGCTTGCTCGAACACCGAAAGAGCATCATCTGGCGACGAAAATTGTATTTCTTTGAGCTGCTTTTTATTTTTGGGAATAAAAAGAAGTCACACGGCGCTAGGTCAGAGCTGTAAGGAAGTTGACTCAGTGTTTCGCCGGTGAAGTGTCTAGGAAGTTTCTCGTTTTGATTACGGTGTGGGCGGGCGCATTGTCATGGTGGAGCAGTACCCATAGAGTCCTGTGTTTGGTCGCTTGTTGCTCACAACAGAGAAAACTTCTGCCAAGCATTTAGTAGTATACCATTCGGTGTTAATGCTTCTTTGATTTCGTAAAGGAATCGACACCAAGTAGTCAGTCAAATTGAAAAAGCTCGCGATCAAAACCTTCCCTCCGCTTCTAGGTTGCTTTCCTTTGATAGGCAATAATTCCTTTTGAAACACCCAAACCGTCAACTGGCGTTTCGTTTCTGGATCATATTGATAAATCCAGGATTCATCACCTGTAGTATCGTAAACACGCCGAGACATGCCTACTTCAAATTTATCTATCATATCATGGTACCATTCCACCCTTGCCTGCTTCTGAACATCGATGAGGTTGTGCGGCACCTACCGTGAAACTATCCTCTGCACCCGAAGGTGCACGTGTAGAATATCGCGTAGGCTTAATGATCCAATCTGCAGTATATGCTGAATATCTTGGTATATTACTCGACTATTGTCTTGTATCAAATTTTTCACTATTAGCACGTTTTCTTCCGTAACATCCGTCAAAGGGCGACCATTCTTCATCCTCAAATGGTAGTCGACCGAGTTTAAATTCATTATACCAACGATACACGGTTGCCTTAGAAGGGCCTTCATCCATGAATGCCATTTGAAGTGATTCGTCCGGCTTCAGTCGACACTTAAAATCGTAAAAAATCATATCACGAAAATTTTCTCGACGCAAATTTATTTTTCAATGAGACACGATAATTTTAATTAGCACGCAAAAAATGTGGAGAGACGTTTTGAACTTGGAACGTACCTATTTTTAATTATAAGTAATCATATTTAATCAAATAAATTATAACTAGCCAGTCTCACATTCATAAAAACTTTTTCTCCCAATACTTTCTGAGTGACCTGGTATTGAAATTTAAATATTTCTGAGTATTTCTACATATTAACATTGCAGTTTTATCACATAATAACTTATTTCATGACACACTTGATTTATTTTTATAAACTTTTACATTGTGCACGTCTTTAACAACAAGTTACGATGTGCAAAAAAGGATGTCGTCTATTAGTATTGTCTTCTCCAGTGTGATATACGAGTAAAAAGAAATAAAGACTAAACATATGTATTTATATCTTAGCCAATAGTGGTATCTCCATACAAGCCGAAAAGCACGTTATAACCCATTCAAGCAATAAAGTCCGCTTAGATCAACAAATAATAACTGATCCATAGACTTGACAAGATCACAATGATAATGGCCTACAAGCCACACCACACGACTGATCCTAGCGAACTAAAATTATTGTTTTAAAGAAGTCTGATCCACCATCTTGCTTTAAACGATGGGTATAATAATTAAACGAAAGTGATAGCAAAAACATGGGAGTAAGTAAAGGACTATATTCGCTCTACTCGCTATACTCGCTCAAAAAAACACATCTTACGATTCCCAATAATTTAAATTAACAATAGGTAGTTTTCTTAGTTAATCTAACATTAAGTTGTCAATTTAGCGGTGAGAGTATAGGGATATAAGAAGCTGGTATACGTCCGTTCATCCGTTCGACATCGTGCTGTCGAACTCGTAACGTCTGAAGATGCCACGTCTAGTGGCAAAAAGTGTTGAAATTGTATTTGAATCGCAGTATTTGATGTATTTTTTTATATTTATTGCTTGAGTAGTTTTTGGAAAAGTTTATCATTTAAAGTTCATATTCAAGTTTATCAAATAAGCTTCCTTATTAACATTATTTAAAATCGATAACAGCATTTAGTGTATTAATGATGTGGATCATAGTTTATAGTTAATTGCATGTAGTCAAACTTAGACTGACACACTTGTAGGGATGTTATGTTGTCCGATGGGACCATTCGGGATCAAGTAGAGTCTGCAAAAAAGGACATTTTATAGTTTTTCAATCATAATACAGAAAATCTCTTACGCGATGTTAACTTTGTCAGATTCAATACATTTCATACACATGCTTTAAGTAGATACTTTCAGTACAATCTCATTATTTTATACGTCAACTGACTTAGACGAACTTTAACAATGGTCACATTATATTGAGTTCAAAGCGAAGATAGCTGTAAGAACTAGCTGTAAGTGGAAATCCTTGACAAAGTCTTATGACATTGCACATTGTGACAACTTTTGACTTTGTAAATCTCAGCTCCTATTTTATGGTAATATATATGTAATATTACAAGTATATTTAGACAGATACCGCTAATAAAACCATGTTCCAGTCCTGAACAGGAGGCTTATTTATGGCCAAGAACTTATTACGTAAAATAAAACATTATATATATACTTTTAATTTTTTTATGTAAGGTTAAAAAAAAATAATTTGATAGAAAATTACAATGACAAAAAGGAGCAAGTAGAACGTTATCGATTCTTGAAGTAAGAAAATCTAAACGGCTGACATAAACATTAATTAAAATAACGGCTATTCTTTTCGGTATTTGGAAAATGTCCAGAAACTTAGTATAAATAAAAAAGGATGTTGAAAGTTTGCCAAAGCAGCAGATTATGAAGATTACGCAGTTTCATATGTCTTTAACAGCATTTCATAAAAAACTGCATGCATTAAATTCAAAGCTATTCATAATATATTTATTGATTTTGAAACCATAAAGTATATTTAATGATAGAAAAGAATGTAAGAAACAGAGTTTAAGTGAGAGAGCAAATGATAGATATAACGAGCGAATAATATTATCGTTGAGACTGTTGAGCAAGTACTGTAAATGTTACGCCATCTGTAGTAAGTTCCGAGATTATTTTCTTTTTTTAATCTTCTGACACGACGCTTGGAGCAAAAAGTTCATTTAAATATTAGCTGTAGAAAATGTAGTTACATGCAATTGCTACACTACATAAATGAGAAATGGACCCAATTTGAAAATTGAATTGTTTTATTAGCTATATTATAAATACTTATTGTTTAAATTTCCATGTATAATAATTGCCAGAACAAATACCTAAATATTAAATAAACAAAAATAATTTAGTATCATAAAAAAATATCATTATAACTCAACGAACAAATTTTATTTTTACCTTTTAAGTGTAGAACAATGAGAACATGTTCAGAGAAAGATGTCGTTGTTGATAAAAACATTTGTAATCGTAATATAGTACCATAACCGTGTATATTTTTCGAAGTTTAGAAAGTTAATTTTGAAAGCGCGCTGT
The DNA here is from genome assembly GCA_018245475.1 of Pharmacophagus antenor. Lineage (NCBI taxonomy): Eukaryota > Metazoa > Arthropoda > Insecta > Lepidoptera > Papilionidae > Pharmacophagus > Pharmacophagus antenor. The sequence continues at coordinate 13,449 of DWQX01001425.1, read as the reverse complement.
ATTCAGTGTCCTGAATCAGCAACAAATAAGGATAAAACGTTAAAGTTACACACAAACTTCTGTTGTTGGTGGTTTGGAGGCGATTTAGGAGATTCAGAAAAGTTTCAAATTGAAACTAACGGTTGCTTGTTCTCTACGTTGGACTATATTTTGAAAATTCAAATAGTTACATATATTGTTCGTACATCTTAAAAGTGCTCCGGTGTTCTATTAACTAGTAAAATATTTGTAAAAAACTTCAACTGTGTAAAATACTTTCTTGGATTAATTATTCCTGTCAAAATTACTACTTAATAAAACCACATAAAATACAGTCCCGTACCCGAAAACTACTCACTCGGTGTCGGCAACAGAATTACCTAGTTCTTAATTATTAACTCCTAAAATGTCAGAGATTTGTTATTGCAATATACGCAATATAATATTATTATGAAAATAGTAGCAGAAAATAATACTACTCATATCTAATTACGTAAAATATTATAATCTTAAGATTTTTATTATTATTAAATTTGAGTGTCAGAATAAATTTATGAGTAGGTTGAAAATAGATTAAATAACATTAAAAGTTCACGGCTTTTGTATCATAAGATAATAATGATGAATAAGACATTTTAGGATTTTATTAAGTTAATATCTAAAGGAAAACCTAAGAGGAGTGTTAAAAAAATGAAGATTGCCGTATTGTGTAGTTTTAACAACATTGAACTTTATGAGAAATGCTCAAAAGCTATTTGAAATGATTTCGTAGTAAAGATTACCACAAATTTTATACATTTTATGGAGGATGTTAATTACCTTATTTAAAAACCTCGTCTGTTGTATCTATCTTAATAAAAATAAATGTTTGGATGTTTCGTGTCTTAACTATTGATTCCATTCAGTTTGTAGTATTTAAATTAAAATAATTATTTGATAGATTTTTCATTGCGATAGAATTTTGAAAATCTGACACTGAGTTGCAGCTACTTTTTTTTGCAGTTGATGACTGTAAACATATATGTAGGTTAGTAGTTGATTAAATTTAACAAATCAATGAGAAGATCAAATTTCGGAATTATGATTTTTCCGTGGAAAACCAGATCTGGCTAAACAGAAACCATTACGTATACTAAACAGAACGCCAAAAAAAAATATTTTGTGTTCAAAAACACTAACATAAATAAGTTATATTATAAAATGACGATGGTGACTTTTTATAAGTGTACCGCTTGTTCGTTTGCTTATGCTAACATTGCAACATGTGTCGGATATACATAGCTAGTATTGTATAAATACATTATCTGTTAATATTTATGAACTTTTTTATTAGAATGGTGTTACAAAAAGAGTATTCTTAAGTACAAATAAAAAATATTATCAAAGTGTTTGAAAGTTTTTTTTCTATTTTCTTTTTCATCATTGAGTGGCTAATAACTTTTAAATTCACTCTTATTTCAAATTGGTTAAATGTACTTTGTTTGAATGCTGTATAGGTAAATTCTTGTATAACTCTTGACAACTACGACATCAGACATGCGTTTTTATTATATAATTATGGAGAGAAAAGCCTATTCCAAATTGAACTAGAACAGAAATAAATAAGAGAAGAAGCCACATACAAGAATTTGTAACAATATATGCATTGTTACAAATTCCTGGAAATTTTAAAGAACTTTTTTACAAAAGAAAAATTATTGCTCTGACTGCGTAGACTGCAAAATGTCTGCGCGTTACTAATATTCGTTAAATCAAAGAAATGTTTTCATTTCAAACTTCCATTTCGCTGGAAGTCTGGCGATACTTATTTCAAACTTAGTGTGGGAGTTTTCTTGTGAAGAGGAATCGATATTTAGTAATAATTTATCAATTTTAATTATCTTCTTTGAACTGTTATTCCAATAGAATGTCTTCGGCCACGGTTTTTAAGTACTGAACAAGTTAATGCATAAGATTTAACAGTACCGAATAATACCAACTAGAATTAATAAAAAAATCTTTGCTGTTTATAAAGGTTAATTTAAGTTTTTATTATAGGTACAGCCACATTTTAATTTCATGATTTCTCTCTCTCTGTCCATAAAGAATATATTTTACAAGAAAAGTTGAAGTGCGTATTGGTTGTACAAATTTCAAAAAATAATGAAAACAATGGAAGAAAAATATTTTTTTTATATCGCACAGCATAGAGCATAGACGATATACTTCATACAAATCCACAGGTGTCTTTTTTTAACTTAATAAACGTTAGTAAGAACATTACTGTAGATATTAATTTGTTACGGGTGCAAGTTTCTGCACACATGTTAATGAACGTAAACCGTATCTCAAGAAAATCGTGTTTACTCTGAATATTTATTATGAAATATAATTTCACTTCCTCTTTGTTCACTACACTTCATTAAAAAAATGAAAAATTACTGTGCCTATGACCAGGTAATATCATCGATAATAATGGATTAATAACGGAAACGTGATCCTCTATATTTTACCTTCTAATTTTACATTACATTAGTTGTTCGATCGTGTTCGTTATCTAATATACCGACGGCGATTTTATTGATAATTTATTGTTAATTTAACAAAGTCGGATATCCTCTAAGAATGATAAAAGATAAAAAAAAATGGTTTCTTTGAAAATTGTTTTAGACTACATTTAGGAAAAAAGTTTGTTTTGTCGTATAAAATCTTGTTTAATAATTTATCTAATTATGAATCTATAGAAAGAACATCATTAAATAGGCACCGTGCCTATTCATTACTTTATCTAATTTTTAATTGATTTTAATATATTTAAGTCATTATAGAGTATTGATAAATTTTTTATCGCTCAAAATTTTTGTATAATGTAGATTTTGTGTACAGCCTTTAGATTTTGCAGTCAGGTCGCTGAAAGCCAACATTCTTAGAGACCGTCGAAGGTAAACCTTCGTCTCTGCCTGGTTGTAATAAGGAGTGATATTAAATATTTTTAAATTCAACATTTTACAAGCGATTTCACTAGAAAACTTTTATGTGTTGAAACAGGAACGCGTAATTATTATATAATATGAAACATCATTTGTTTGTTAGATGAGTCCTTCATTAAAACCTCGATGATCGGTCCAGTCATAGATTATAATTATTTATAAACTATACATTTTCATATATACATATAACATGGTTTTTTGAAAAGTCTGAACTACGGATCCATAGTGGATTTTTTGCGTAGTGCTAGTAACGACATAGAACTAACACTTGACCTCTTTTTCACATGTTAAGTAACAATGAGGTCGAAGATAATCGAGCCTGTCCACTGAACACTCGCTCTCATTTTGACTGACAGTCGAAACATGCTTGTTATGCCCTTAAAATAAAATTTCATATCATTTTATTTTCTACTGACTTTTCATTTCAGAACATATTAAATATAATGCGAAATCTAGACAAATTGTTTTTATACTTTAGACTCGTGGGTATAATATATAAACAATACTGTGAGCCAAAATTATAAATCATAAATAGTGAAATATATTTCAACGTTGACGAAGATTAAAAAGGAAAAAAAACTATCGAATAATTTCTTTTCATTTATTGGTATGTATTTAAGTGTGTGACCTTTCCTCCTAGACATTCCACTGATGTGGCAAGTTCATGGTCTTTTTTTATAGTCGAGCATATAATCTAAAAGGATATATCACAATACCTCTTAACATGTTTAAATTATTACTGCGTATATAAGCAAAAGTTGTGTTTGTATGGCTGTATACCTGTAAAGAATAGTAAATAATAATGCATTGACCCCTTTACCTCCGATTTAATTACCAACTGTATGGCATAAACAATAAAAAGTTCGGTCACGCGAAATGACATGCACGGCTTGGCTAAGCGTCCAAAGTTCTGCAAATAGCAAATATACTGTAATTTGCATATTACGTTAACGTTAACGGTACAATTAACTTTGACGATTGATAAATGATTACGATCAGTTGATATATTGTACAAGAAAGATTTATAGATATTTAACAATAATAACATTTTTAATTATTTACAAATAGGTTTTTGTTCAGATTTAGGTGTCGTGAGTAGGTAAGGTAAGTACATTATACGAAATTTTACTATTACTATCAAAATACGCTATCAAATCAACGGAAGCGATGTTATTACTATCCTATATATCTTTTAAGAGTTAGAATGCGGTAAACAGTGTTTAAGTGGAAAGGTCGTGTCTCTGAGACGTCTTTTTATTTAACATGTCTCTTTAGTAAGTACGTCACGCCCCTTATACGTATCGTTCGTATTTGCTCCAGAAGATTCATTATGTCTCTGAAACGTCATAGTAAGCCAAGGGATCAGTTTTGCCCTTCAAGACTTAATGTAATGTGAATATGAAACGGTTTTTTATGATTATGAAGACAAAAACAGTGTTGATAACTTTAGAAGAGCTAAACTTATAAACAATCATACCGATTTTTGATTATCGGTTTATAAATGAGTAACGAATTTAAGAAAAACTTAAATATTGCTTTTCTTAAAAAGACAAATTGCTTTTAAGCAAAGTCAACTTTGACTACCGGAGCATAAATAACCTTGTCATGACAATATATGACTAAATTATAAGTTTATGGCTTAAAGCTTTATCATACCTATAAAGCAAATTCACCAAATTCGAATTACATCAGATTTTTTTTAATTAGCGTTCAAAATGTCATCTTATAATTGTTCTTTAGCACTAGATTTACAGGACCCGTAATTTTGACGGAACAACACTAGGTAAAAAGTTCCGTTAACTAAAATGCGTTTGATATTTTTATTTTTATATACCGCCTCTGGTAACTCAGTTATTGTATACATTTTATTGCGAAATAGGAAAATAAGAATACAACAAAGCACGAAATTACTACATACTAGAAAAGAAAACCATAAAAACGTGTCGGTAAATCTAGTGTTAAATATAAAATTTATGGTCCTGTTTTTCCAAAGTATTTCTTGAAATTTCAAACACTATATCATAAAAACGAAACCGATTTATTTAAGAATTCTATTTTTAGCGAATTTCTATTTAATTACCTAAAAGAGGCCTAAAGGGATTAAAATATCTTTATATTTTTTAATTACCCGAAACATAAAAAGACAGACGAAAAAACAAAAACTGTTAAGTATTTTTTGTAAAGTTGTCGATAGTAAAAAGCTGTTATTTTATTATTACATACATTACTTATTTATTTGAATAGGTATCCAGATTGTGCGTATTATATAAATGCGGTTACGATTTTCTTAAATACCTTTATTCTACTAACTATTGCTCATAGCTTTTACTAAAATAAAATAATGTTATAATTTTCGACCAAGTGAAGTAAGCTGGTTTAAGTATAATTAGTAGTTATTACAGGAACCCATATATATCAATTTTATTGAGAATAATTTTCAAACTCGAAGTATTATTTTTTACAACTTTATTAAAAAAATTGAATTATTAACAATTTTTAAATCCTCGCTTCTGTTCGAGAAGTGCTATATTCTGTTAATATAATGTACTCGTACGTACATAAAACAGTTAAAGTGTTCTATTTTAAATAAGTACGGATGAAATAAAACTGTTAAACCAATAGCATAATTAAAATTCTTTCTATTTTATTTAGATCTCCTACTTTTGCTATGAAATAGATTTATTAAAATGAGCTTTTGTTAAATCCATTCTACCAATTTATAGAAAAATTAGATATAGTAGTGGTAATTAAAAATGTGAAATAAAAGAGCTTTAAGTGCATTATTACTAATGAATTTATAATTTTACACATAATTGTTTTTACGTTATTTCAAATTTACAAATTTAATGACTGCTCCCGATGGTTTACCGCTTGCCTTGTAACGACGGAGATCCTGGGTTCGATTCCCGGACCGCAGACTAGTGAATTCTAAAGGATGGTAGGATTCTTCAAACCTGCCTGGCTAGTTACCACTCTCAATGTTAATCGGCAGCCATAACAGTATTCCGTGTTCCCGCAGTCATATACCTAAAAAGAAGTATTTTGAGCGAACACGTTACACCATTTACTTTATTGTCAATTAACGTCAGGTGAAACAATGATAAAATATTAGCCCATAAACGATAAAAAGGATATTGTAAAATACTAAAACGTTTAATAATATTTATTTTTCTTCATTAATATAATCTGACAGGCTGTACGAGTAAGTTTTAAATGTTTAAATGTACGAGTCGAGACATAGAATCTACTGCACAGAATTAACAGCGGTCGTTAAGTTCAGGAAATGTTTCACACAAATCAAGTTGTTGAAATATTTTATAGTAGGTAAAACGTAAAATATTTCGAGTAAATAATTCTTCATTTAATTTGTTTTTTTTTTATAATATCTATTTGTGCTTCAATTTGAAACAAGTACATAAAGTTAGGGTTTTACTTCATGATTTTGATGGTCATACGGAAGGCACTTGACAAAAAAAGGATTAATTTCGAATTGGTAAAACAATCTAAATAAAATTGATTTATGCAAAGAAATCGCCACATTGGAAATTGACGTTGAAACAAAAAGTTATAAAATAATTTTACGATTGCTTTATTTTGAAACTACATGCAGTTGGGTTTCATGACATGTTTATAGCTGTACAGAATTTATAAGCTTCGAAACGTATAGCTGATTGAGCACTAATATTTAACTAATGTACATAAACGTGTAAAGAAAAAATTTTAAATATTATTTATAAGAATTAGATGAAAACAAGACCAATTTGCCTTCGTTACACTCGACTTTAACAAGAATGAGTAATTAAGTTTTATAGGAACAGAAGGATAATTTGTTATGTTAAATTCTCAATGAATCAATAAAATCTGTTACTCTTTTTAATGTCGTTTCCGCCTTGTTTCATCATACAGTAGTGAACGAAAGCGTTCCCGTAATAACGACCCAGAGCGTTTAAAACGAAAAACAGTGGGGTTTTAGTCGGTAAGAGTTCGACATAACTCTTTCGTAACATTTAGTAGCGGGAGGGTGTTCTATGTAGGATTTCCTCACGAGAAAAAAGGCTCCGTGTCATCATCAAGTGAGTTAATAATTAGTATAATGATTCCCGCCCAGGCATATAACATCGATTTCCCACTCAATATCTAGATCTACTAACAAATATAGTTTTCTTGAATTCACTTGAATTCAATTAAATCTTGAAGATATTTATAAAATCAGACAAATGTGTTCATATGACTACAAAATATAAACAAAAAGTTACAAATTCTCATTCTGTAAAGTCCTCCAAGTACATGTAAAAAAGCACCTAAGTCATCTAATCAATAAACCTCTCATATTTGCAATTTGGGTCGTGTGCGGTATCTACTAAAACCAATTTGTAGTCAGGTAACTATCAACTGGACTCTAATTTCGGGAAAGTATTTTGAGGCCTCGATCTTACCAGTTTAAAGTAATAATTATGCCATTTATACAAATAAATAAATATAATGTGCCTGTTAGTAATGTGAAAATAACAAATTCTGTCCTAATGTTTTCAAAACGTTTTGATCATACTATAACTAAAAATAGAATTTAAAAAATAAGTCGACTATTTATGAAACGTCTGAACCGACTTATATATAATCGAAAATGAGAGAAGTAATTCGTTATCATAAGGCCCGCAGTATATCAACTTCCGCTTGATTGAATAACATTCTTATGTGGTAATGATATACGGAGATAGTAAAAATAGTAGTTCTTCATCTTTCAAAGTCTTGCATAGTTATTTGTATCAGAGTATATTGACATAATTAATTATTGAACATTAAAACACTTGTAACATTTATAGTTAAACACATTTGCATAGCCTGCTAGATAGTGAAAAATGAAACGTTTTGTACTCTGTTCAATTTCCGTTGAAATAATTCTATGAAAAAAATTATCTTACATTCAAATGTGGACAGCCAAAATATTTGACTTTTTATCGATGAAAAAACATTAAAATACTACTATCAAAAATAAAAACACATGATTATACATTTATCGATTTTAGTTACAGAACAAGAAAAATTATTTAAATTTCTGTTCCGAACTGTTATTTGTCACAAACATTGTACAAATATCTTGAAGTTCCTTTTTTTTTTATAATTTGATTCTCGTTCTCCCCTGTTGCGTTATGACAGAGCTTTGATTTGTCATTTATTACTTTCTTATAATTAAGTCACGCAAGCATATTTCCTCTTTCATTCTCAATTGTCTATTTCATACTTTTCCAGAAGCAGTAAAACTTTTGTTTATTTACCGTTCCTCAAAACAGCAAATTGTTCTATAACTCTGTCTTGGACTACTTCTCGCATCTTTATGTGCTCAAGCTACATAATTATCTTTAACCAATCTATCTAGTGAATATAAGAGATGAGATATTCTCAAGAATAGAATATATATTTTTTATTTACAATGAATTTACATTTGATCATAATTTCAAATATTGTGAAATGATTGCATAGATTACTCTGGTCCCACTCATGCGTGTATGAATAGAAGTGGAATTGATTACAGCAAAGCTGTTTAGGCCTAAGGTTTATAAAAATATTCATGCTTCAATATTTAGAAGTAAATCACTGGTAGAACAACATCCAAAAATCAATTTCTGTGACTATGAACATATATATAGAATTGCTTTAAAAAATTCTGATATGCTATTTTTCCGCTTTAACTGTAAGGACTAGAGAAAATATGTATTATTATAAATTTTTTAAATTGTATTGATTACAGTGAAGTTTTGAGACGCAGAACCGGCTGAAGAGAAATTATAAATTATCAAATCAATAAAGTACCGAGAGTTTCTGAGAATCCAAGTTTTATTCGATCAAAGTAAAATGTAAATATGAAAGGAAAACAAGATTCACTAGATATTTTTTTAAATATACTTTACGAACTCACGGAAACTTTCACTAAAATATAAAGTTTTCTTTGTGTAAAATTTTAAGATTTCATCTTGAAATATTCTGAGAATCTAATCAAATAAAATAAAATTTTGGTTCTCGTGTGCGTCACACTCCGCAGTGTAAATACGATTTTTGAAAAATAAAATGTGTGCAGGTGTCCGAAACGCATACACTTTTATACGTATCTTTTTATTCGTTTTATTAGTATAAGTAATAATGTAAAGTCAGGTGCTTTTTAGCAAAAAGAAACTAACGCAAGACCTAAATTCAAAATATGAACAGATGGTCAGTTTCTTTTCTCCCCACTTTCCTAATGGCACGATTATTAATTTTTTTTTGAGTAATATCGGTCCAATTAATAAAAATTATGAAAAAAGGATATGTCGAAATGATAACCTCCTTCTTATTTTTTTTTGTGAAAGTTTGCGAAAATCGAATTTTACACCAAAAAATGATATCATTACATTAATCTTATATATTTAAAATTCGAAAAATCGAAATCTTAATACTTCCTTTTAAAAAAATCTCTTAGCTATATTTTAGCACATTTATTATATAATTTATAAAATAAGATTGTACTTGTAACAAAATATATTTGCTCTATGATTGCATCACCACTCCATTCAACATCAATATAAATTTAATTCTCATACACTAGAACGCCTTTAACAGTATTACGTAGATTAGAAGACACAAAGGTTTTCTTAATGTCTTTTGAATTCTTTAGCGTTCTTCTAAATTTCCTGTATAAGTTTTGGTAAAAAATATTGCTTGAAATTGTTTAATCTTATAAACAATTTTATGAAAATTATATAACATCACTTATAGGGCAAGAACCCTTTACGTGTTATTTAACGTTATACTCTTATATTAAGATGATATAGTAAGAAGATGGTGATACGAGAATGATGGTATTAAAATTGTGGATTAACTGTCAAAATTTATAACTAATTATTATAACAAAGCCAAATAACATGTCCACATAATATAACGTTTCATCTCCGTCATATGCCGGCCATGTCATAAATACATAACATGAAACATTAATTATTCAGGTTAGCGTATGTGGCATCATTTCAATTGTATTTGACGTACTAGCTTTATATTATAGCTTCGTGTTATATACGTATAAAACACGAAGTTACACTTGTGTTTATTTATATAGATTTTAATAATATAATGCCGTTAGCGAAAAAGATCTACTTTTTACAGTTAAGCTCGACGTATACTCCGCGACAATTTACGTAATAAAAAATATGTACGGTTAGTATTGCAAATATAATTTAATAATAATTATGTGATCAAAATTATTTATGTGTACGTACTTTTAGAAGATTGGAAAGAAAAATATTAGATTTGGTGTTTGTAAGCAAATCTAAAGTAATGATAGCTGAGAATAAACATACCAATGCAAATGATTATTTTTTTTGTCGACTTTGAGTTAACAATTGATCTCAACTTCACGCGATGTTAATTGACAAAAAAGTTGTAGATAAGTTTTCCCAAATTATTTGGTCCTTTGTCCCTCGACCCTAACAATTTTTGTCTAATGCCCCCAAAAACAAATAAAAACCAAAAATGCTAAGAATATAAGGTAATTTTTGTAAAAAGTCGCTGATTGCCCCTGTAAATGACAAAAATGCTGCTTCGGGGGCTCTCCCCCCACGCCCCACCTTGGGAAACACTGTTGTAAATGGTAAAGTTCGCTCTGAATACTATTATCTGTCACCATCCAGACTCTGCTACTCATTATCGATATCGAAATTTGGAATTTCCGTGTTAGAAGGCAAGCGGTAAATCACTACGTAACAGGGACAATCGATCGTCATAAAGACAATCCTAAAAAATGTGTAACAATAAAAAGAAGCTTTTTCCACTGGTAATAATTCTCAGAAGTCCTGAAGAATTTTGTTGGACAATATGCAAGATAATTTTGTCTGTTAACCCTATTAAGCTCCGACATTTGCGAATATTAAGTTACTTTACGACTTTAGCAGTCGTATATTCGACTAGACGAAGACTTTTGTTGAGTTATATTTATTTATTGTATATTATTAGATTATTTATTTATAAATCTTACACAAACAATTAGATAGAGTTTCGGAGGGGATTAAATCGCATTAAAGAGATTAAATTGGTCCTGCGAATTATCCACAATGAAACAATTTTCGTGTAACTTGAGAGTTTTTCTGTGATAAATAGTATCACCATTAAGGTTTCTTTCGGTGCGATATATGACCAAACAAAAAATATCTTTCGTTGTTTCTCTTATGAAAAACACAATGAGTAAATTTTACGAGCACAGGATTCCATTTTGTCAATATGGATTTTTTTTGTAAATATTTACGATTACATTTTATGGATAAAGCATCTGTCTTATGTCTATATCGATTTTTTTTATATTTATGTTTTATGTAATTTCGCCCTAGTTAGAGTTATAGGGCGTTGTTTTTATGTAAGAGATTACAAATAAAATTTTAGAGCAAAAAGTTTCTGTATTTGGTTCGGAGACTGAACCGCAATTTCCAATTACTGGCATTGAGCCATACCATTTCGTTCTTCCGAAGTGACAACATCTAGGATTTACGACGATGTTTATGTATCACAAAAATTAATTTCTTCTTTTTGTACATGGGAAATTTCGTTGTAAATTAACTATTTTATTCTAAAAATTTTAAGAAATCATGAATAGGGAGCTATTAGATTCGTAGAAGTTGATTCAATATTGAATGTCTATAATGTACAACATGAAATATTCAACTAGATACTTGAAATCGATATTCTATTGATTTCTCTAATCTAGTTGACTTAATTATAAAAGTAAGAGACAAGTTCGCAAATTGAGAAGTATGTATTATTTTGTATTGAAATTATTATATTACTACTCTAGCTATATAGTTAGTACAAAACACCTTAAAATCTATTTACAGAAGACAAAATACAATTTCTGATAGTTGCAACACATAAATATATTTAGAAAATACAATATGTGATGTCTATGTCAATTTAGATCTATGTCGTGAATGTAAAGCATTGTGTTAGGAAACTCACATTTCAAGGAAATTTCTTCCACTGAAACGTTGTTGAACTAAAATGTTTTCTGTACTGTATTTAAGTGTATTGATCTTTATCTTCTTTTAATTTAACACTTGTTTATTTATGCAAAAGGAGAAATAAAGATATTTAAATAAAAATAGTAATTATTTAGAAACATCAAGTATATATATAGCTAATAAACAAATTTTAATAAAGCTCGTGCAAATTGCAGGAATATCTGAGTCAAAGTAATAAATAAAATACTGTTACAATCGTCCTAGCTCTGTTACAAAAAAATATTTATAATATATACGATACACACGATCAAAGAGTAATGATAATGAGTATAATAAAACAACGATTCTAGTTTAAATTTAATTTATTTTTCTATATAGTCTCTTAACAAGTCGGTACATTTAGTCCAACGTTTCTTTAAACCTAAAAACCCTTTAAAAAATCTTTATCTTGGCTATCCCAAAATGCCTCTACAGGAGCCATCGCCTCGCTATTATCGTCAAATTTCTTGCCCCTGAGGTGTTCCTTGAGCCGAGGAAACAAATAAAAGTCGCTGGGGGCTAAATTTGAAGAATAGAGCGGGTGTTCGACCAGTTCGAAGCCTACTTCACGAAAGGCAGCCATCGCAACTTCGGCTTTGTGTGCAGGAGCGTTGAACTGATGAAACAGGACTTTCGCTCGGAGTTTGCCCCGTCTTTTTTTCTTTATGGCTTCTCACAGTCGTCTTATTTAATCAGCGTAGTAGGATCCCGTTATTGTTACTCCCTTTTCCAGGTAATCAACTATTATGATTCTTTCAGCATCCCAGAAAACGGACACCATAACCTTGCCCGTCGAACTCGAGGCTGAACTTCTTCGGCGTCGGTGACGATGGCCTTTTCTTTCGATTGTTGTTTGGTCTCAGGATCAAAATGATGGATCCATGTTTCGTTGAAGGTCACAAATCGAGACAAAAATTTTTCTTGTTCAGCCTAGGACTTTGCAAGACTGGCTCTTGAAATGTCAACTCGCTTTTTCTTTTGTTCGTCCGTTAACATTCTCGGTACCCATCGCGCGGAAACCTTCTTCATATTCATTTTGCTGGTCAAAATGTTTTGGATGCTACTATATGAGATCCCTATGACCTCAGCTAAATGTCTGATGGTTACTCTTCGGTCTGCTAATACGATATCTTCAATTATTTTCACTTTTTCCTCAGTGAGGGACAGGGTTGGGCGTAGCCTCGCAATGTTCATCTTCTGTGAATGTTCTACCCAACTTAAACTCTTTACGCCACCGTGCCACCGTAGAATATGGAGGAGCAGAGTCCCCCAGTGTCTCCACCAAATCAGCGTGTATCTCTTTGGTATACATTTATTTCAAACAGAGGTACTTGATGACGCCTCTCACTTTGTGTTTCACCATCTTCGTGTTGTCGTTCCGACTGCTGATATTCAAATGAATGTAGCTCCGCTGCTGCTGCTGCTGCTGGATTCGGTGATGTAAATGCTGTTAGTCACAGTGACCATTACAGCTTTATCGAAGCTGG